>JAQIWR010002719.1:0-10618 GCA_034695945.1 Glomeris hexasticha | reverse complement strand
CGCGATTGTGAACATTTTTGCGGAAGCGCATCGTGGCCACGCCTTCCGACGCGACTGAGCGACGCGTTTTTGCGCGCTATTGTAAACCCACCTTTAGCCTCTCCTTCTAATAATCCAGCTCATTGGTGCAATCAAGGAGGTTGGAAGCGCGCGCGGGCGGCGCGCGCGCGTCCAACCTCCTTGGGTGCAATTAAAGCTGTGGTGATATCTTCAACTTAAAAATGCGCATTTCTCCACTAGAGGGCGCTTCATACATTCATTAGCTGAGTGTAATACTACTATGGGTGTTGAGTGCAGAACAAGAACTCAAGGTTTCGTTTGTTATTAGTAAACTTCACCTCCCACTTAAAAGAAAAAACACTGTAAGACATCTGCCAGATAAGAATAAAGCATAACTTGTCTTGAAATACGTAGCAAGAATAAAAATTTATCATGTCACTATAGTTGTCATAATTTTTTTCTGCACTTGAAACCAGGGTATTGCATTAGAAATAATATCTGCAGACAGTGAATATAGATTTTCTGCAAAAAAGTCCAACACTATTTGGAGAATTTTTTCCTTCCGAAATTAATTTGCAAGGTTAACATAAATTCCCGGAAGGGTTATATAGAACATTTTTACTTTCCAAATGAAAAATGTACATGTAACAGCTGGCATACGTAGACTGAAATTTGAATTGAAGTGCATTTTTCCTAATTGTCGGAAAAATTCCCAGTTCACTACTAGTAAAGATGCCAGGAGATTTATGCAGGTATTTTTTTTGGTGCCGCTGCTGTGCGCCATCTGGTGTCGGAGCTCGGAAACAAGTGTATAATATTTTTAAATCGGATAGCAACAGCGGCTTTCGGCACCACGTCCATGAAACCGTTTTTAAGCGGATCGAATGAGAAATTTGCAGACTTCGTTCGGACAGACGAAAGAGTAAACGAGTAAAGAAAGATTACTGTATCATTGATCAAAGCTTGATCAAAGTATAGACGATTGAATGGCAATATGGCCGACCATTTTTATCGGTCATAAGAAAAATTGGTCGGGGTCTGTCGGATAAAGACAGATAGAGACATATCTCGTAAATTTCAAGCCAATATATCTCTATAGTGCAATGCAGACCAGATAAAACAAATCTTTTTCCCTTTTCCTAGCTCTTTGCGGACACTAGTGTACGAGCTTTATTTATCTTTTTCCCAGATAGCGCCTCCTACCGCACATGTTCTAAAATAACTCCGGAAATCGGTATCGGTTAGTTTTCTCATGCCGGCATGAGCTCTTTCCGGCTCTCCGCATGAAGTACCTTGCATGAAGTAATGTCAAGTTTTCATCGAATGTGACAGGCATTTTTCAAAATGGCCACTATTCATGAGTTTTCGATTCGACGCTTTCCGCACGGATTATTTAATCGGAGTTCAATTTTATTCAACACCGGTCGCTGAAGCGCCGTCAACACTCGAACTCCGATGACGTCACTAACCGCGAAGTAGATTAGTCCAATATTGTGAGGGTGGGGAGCATAGTGGGGAGGTAAATGCTAAGTTGGAGCAAGGTTGGTTGGAGCATTGTTGATAGGATTCGCAAATCACGGATAGGATTTACGTGATTTATTATACCTTGGAAGGTTATACCTATATTGAATTTAAAAAAATAGCATATTCTCCGATTTTGCGTAAAATTCGAACATGTGCAAATTGAAAACAGGAAAAGAGCTTTGAATATATTTTCAGTTTTCAGTTTGATTGCACTAAATTTCTGAATATGAACGAAATTTAAATGTCATCAGTTCTCACTTTCTTTACTAGGATGACCCCTTACCCCCTTTCCATGTTGACCCCTTCTGAAAACAAGCTGTGCAAAACGTTTTGCAAAGCCTGTTTGTACGAGTTGCATGGTACCATTTAACTCGTGCAAACAGGCTTAATTTATACCTTGTTTTATTTCTGTAAACCAATTTTACTGATTGGCTCCTATTAATTGGCGAAAAATCCCATCTGTTAGCTAGCACATTGGCTATTCAATGTGACACGACATAATAATTATACTAATTTGACTGCAGTATTTCCTTCACTTCGGTGTTGCTTGCTTCATTTATTGATTTTTATTACGACAATGATAGCGATTTAAATTTCACCAACTTTCTACTGTTTATGATCGAGATTCGTTAAATAAAAGCGCGGCATACGGATTTATATGGATGCGGGATTTGTCTATTCCCCCGCGCGCAATGAACTATTCCGAAAGCGAACGAATAGCGTAACGAAGCCGGCAGCAGTGGGCGTGTCTTATTACTGCGCCTGCGCGCACTCGTCCATCCTCCTTTCAGAGCCGAAAGAAAGGAGCGAGCGAAGTGTGGTGCGTCTCTCCCCGTACACGTTTGTATTTTGTTTGAACTGGAAACGGCGATCGTTGGCAGCGTACGATCAGAACGGCACCGGGACCGATTACGTCGTTTCGGTTGCGGCTCGTTCGGCTCGAGGACGGCGTTTCGCAAAGGATTGGCGGCGCGATCGGGCGCGTCCGCTCGACACCAACAAACCGGCACAGTGGCTTCCAGTACGGCGACGTCGAATGCGAAGCGGATTTTTGGCAACTGTGCTTCGCCGATCGTGATCGACGACGACGATTCGCCATCGTCGTCGGTCGGCGGCGAAGACGACGACACTTTGGCCAGTGCTCCGTCACCGAGAAATAGTGGAGCAACAACTACAATGAGAAACCTGGATGACACTCCAACGTCCCCGGAAAGCGGGGGCGAGCTGAGCAACGGTAGGCCTCTTGTGTTTCTCTCTCCACCGCTACTTACTACTATGGCGGATCCGCCGCCATAACTCGTTCCGTTCACTCGTTTTCCATGGATGGCACTTTGTTTAAATTTCCTTCAACACCTATCGGAGGTGTACTCTGGTGACCGGTAACCTTGGGTTCTTGGGACCGCGAAACGGCAACACAAATGGCCGTATCCGTGGCGACAGCCGTCGCTAGTAAAACGCCCTTGACAACATAGAAAACGGCGCTATCCCCCGAGATACGAACGCTCGCGCTGCGCGGTTTCGCTCTTACGTTCTACCCTTTTTTCGGCGTATTCTAAAGCACTGATAGTAACTGAACTCTTATTTTCTTGATTTGCTTCAAGAGTACTTTCTGCCTGTAGATTTGCGTTATCGTAAGATTTACTGCGGTGTTTAATCTTGGGTTTAATAGTGTACTAATATTATTATCTAATGCTTGAACACTTAACCTGGTTAATTGCAGATAATGGACAAGCTAAAGTTTTTTTCGTAGTTTCAAACGTAATATTTAGCTAAATTAAGGTCTGTAGGTCGGCATTTCATGTTTGTGTTTTTTAAAGTTGGAATAGTTGGCTAGTGCAATTTTCTTGCGTGAAAAGAACTTCTGCGCAATGTTTCTGGTCTTTTCCTATGAGAGAAGTTGCGTACAATGAGGTTTGCGTGCGATTTAGTTGCGAAAGTGATTGTTAGTGATAAAAAATGCAGGAAAAAGAAGAAAAGTTTGGAAGCACGAACTATATTATAAATTTGTCTGAGTTTTGGATTGAATATTAGTTGTTTCAGTGATATGTAGTTGGATAAATTGAAAAGTTACTGTGAACAATGAGCTCATTGCTGTGAAATTCACGAAGTTTGGTTCCAAAAGTTTCATTAAATTTTTGGGTATAAGTGCAGCAATTCATTGGTCATTTTTAGTGTTAAAAAAAGAGGGTATAAATGGTTTTTTTTGGTCCTACCGGAATTGATGTAACGAAAAAATCATTGTCAAGTGAAGTGAACCAAGATTTTAATTTGTTTGATACTAGGCCAATGATAGAATGGTCCTGGTTTCCGTAGTATTGCGAAAAAATGCAGGTCAGGGAGGTCTAAAAATGCACGTTTTTTTGTAGTTCGATTACGGTTTATTTGTTTTTGGCGAGAAGATAAGTTTTTGCGTTAGTCCCACGAGTTTTATTGGCTGGCGCAATGTTTATTGCACGCAGTAAAATTGTGCGCAACATTTGAATGCGTATTTAGGGTTAGAAGTTGCAGACGGTTGAGATACTAGCAATAAAGTAGCGCGAGTGTAAAATACTTATTTCAAATCGATATAATTCGCAAGAAAAAACGAGGGAAAGTCGGATGACCAGGTGATGAACTTAGGTAAACGTATATAGTTGCGATTTATTAAATAAAAACGAGAATAAAGTAGTTCTTTCACGTAATTGGGCTACTTTTGAATACGGTTGCAACTGGGGCGCAAGCAAGCAAGCCATCATGCATCCATCCATCAAAGTAGGACAGAATTTTTCAAACATGGCTCGTAGATTGATAACTATTCTGCAAAGAAGTGCACAGTTCGAGTTGTTTTCGTACTTTAAAAAACGTTTTTCAAAAAAAGGGAAAAGGGAAGGGTTGAAAAATTTCGGGTCGATACTGCGGCATTGTGGCGAAAGCGGCTGTTAAGGGGCTGCGGCCCAAAATTGGAGTGCGCACTTTTTTTGGTTGGAGCGGTGCGCCGAATGCACTTCGGCGAAAATGGTACGCTACGGTGGCGAAGTTTTAGTTGTGTGCGAGTTACAAGTTGTCAAAACGGGGCCAAGATGCTTGCACGAAAGTTGGTCTCTCGGAAACCTCGTTTTTGGTGCAATGGGGGCCGAGCGGCTACATGTATATAGGTCAGAGACGACGAAACCATTCACGTTGAACGAGGGGTGTACTGCAGTTGGTCGGCCGGGCGCCATCTTTTTTTCTATCGCTATCTTTCTCTCTCTCTCTCTCGCGTTCTGCCTCTTTTTCTTTATAGTTTTTTATGCATGCATGGCAAAGCGTGGATGGAATCCTAATTCCCGGTGGTGAATTTTTCAGTACAAGTTTCTTTTTTTTCTCTTTTTTGAATCGTTGTCGAGTGTACAACGATGTTGAAGTGTGGAAGCTGGAGCGCCGTGTTGTGGCGCCAAAATGGCGGTGTATTTTTTGTTTTGCAGAAGGAAACCGCGACAGGTTTTTGCCAGTATAAATGGAGTTTTATTTGAATTTCTTGCGCGAAAGTTTATAGTGGTCCAGATGAGATAACTTTTCGATGCGTTATTAGTTTCATGTATACAGTATTATGTGTGGTGTTGGTTTTTATTTGCATGATGCGTTTTGTTAAAGAGGGGGAAAAATGCGGTATCCGGTTACACTGGTTGTTTCCGATTTCGACGATTATGACAGTGAACCGGTGACCTCCCTGTCTGAGGATGCGTCCATAATACATAATAATATTTTAAATCGGTGTTTGTTGTTTGTTGCTCGATTGTTTTTATTTACAAGTTCCGTCGGCCATTTTTGTTTTTTGCAATCAGGATTGAAAGAAGGAGTGGCGTTTTAATTGGTTTCGCTAATTACGTATTCCGCCGCTTGCAGGTGTTTTCTAGCAGATGTTGAAAAGTACTTTTTTGAAGTCTTTTGTCAACTTTCTACACTAGCTTTTACCTCGACGACAAAATTCAGACAGTTTCAACCTGTTGGAAGCATTTATATGCTAATACAAAATATGTAACATCCGGTATCGATAAATCTTGCGCAGTAGAGTTTTATTGGTAGTAGGTGGCGCCACAACCGAACATTCTAACTTTCGTGAATTTTTCGCTTCACCTGCTGTGTGCATTTCAACATTTTCCCGCCAGATAGTGGGACGAGTAATAAAGCAAAATGGCGGATGGCAGCACAGACACGAGCAGACATGATGGTGAATACGTAATAGGCCTATTGTTTGGGAAATGCGATTTTTCCGGTAGGGGGCAGCACTGTAGTGGTTGTTGACTGTTGCTTAATTAAAGTGGGGGATTGTAGCACGGACATGGCAATTATTCAGGTTGTTAATTTGTTATTTCCTAATTTTCTTTGGCGTTTTAACGCAGGGAATAATTATGATTTGGCACGATCGCATTTTAATTGCAGCTTGTATGCTTTAACATGCGCAACAAACTTGCATGGAAAATGTATGCAATATTATTGCCCAGGGAGATTATTAGGAACGACGTCGAAGTCGTAAATTATGTAGTATTATAAATGTAAAATGCGATATACAGTTTAATTTTTTTTGTCGTGTTTGTATGAAATGAGTTTCTGTCAATTTCTTGTTGTTACTTTTCCTTGGGCGGTTCTTGTCTACTGCCACTCACTGAAGACTTTTTGTTGATTTATATTATGCAGGTACAATTTCTTTTGGCAACTTTACACTTTCTCTATCCTTTTTTATTTATTTTTTGGCTTTGATTTCACCTCCGGCTCTATCTTTGAATCCACTGACCTGTAAGCCAAGTTAAGACATGCGACCAAGGCCGTCCTCCTCGAGGAAAAAAGTGCGAAAGTCGACGTGTTTGTTGCAATGCAGATGTTAGAAACACCCCAACACCCCCTCTAATTAAAATAGGAACGGTCTGATCGGTATTAAAAATACGGGACAGTCTCAAAAAATGAATTTTGTAGGGAGGGACGGTGGCAAGTTGAGCGCGACTTTCGAAAGGAATTTTTTGTCAATAATGATAGTTAATCTGTAGGCCTATAAAAGAAAAAGGGGCGGGACGAAAATCTACAACATGTTTTACCATTGGATGAATTTTCAAAAGTTTTTACTCACTTGGAGGAAGAAATCGCAATTTTAAAGAACTCTGTAAAATACTACAGTTGGAATAAAGAGAGATTTTCCGTTTTAGGGGCGACAACTCGACGGCCAGGTGGCGCTACAGAAACGAGATGTAACAGGGTTGTTTCTAATATGGGAAACATGGAAACTGAATATTATTAAAAGAGGACATTCCGGAAGGGGGGGGGGGGGTGGGGAGTTTAATTTAAAACCTGGAAAAGCTGTTGCAAACTTTTGAGGTTTTGCGACAGCTGGTAGCTGTTGTCTTCCTACCTTTTTTATTTTTTGGCAACAGACGCGAATTTGAAGGACGAAGTGGTTTGAAAAAATTGTGCAAATATAGTATCAAGACCACTTTGAAAGTCTTTTGTTAGTGTTTTGCTGTCAGAAAGAAACGGGACAAAAATGGCTGGAAACTGCAAAAGAATCTGGTTTCATGCACAGATAATAAACAAGTGTTTGCTGAGTACAACCCCTTGTCCATTTGACCACTCTTGTTGGACAATAAAATATAGTCCCAGTTCCTTGAAACTGCATTTTTTAAGATTTACAACCAGTAGTTGCGCGTTTATTCTTGGCAAACTTGGCAACCGCGCACAGCGCCGGCTGGTGTCGGAAGTGACAAACGATTTCCGTTTCGGTTACGTTTTTCGCGGAATGATTTCGTATTTGTTACGTGGGAAAATATGTTTTTGGACAAAATATGGAAGGTGTACTTTTTACTTTATACTTATATATTTGAGTGGGTGGTTTTTTTTGTATTGCTTTGTTCTTTAACCGCCAAATAAATTTGTTTCCCGCATGATGTGATTCCGTTTTCTGCCATTCTCCATTGTGTGATATGTATACAGCAAAGTGGGAAAAACGTAGGGAATTAATCAAAATATCTGCGTTTCGTTAGTCCGTGAAATCTAGCACCATCATGTGAAAAGTTGAGATATTGTTTGTGTACTTCAATAGGCAACTGTGGTCAGCAGCAAACCAAAAAAAACCTGTCTATGCTTCTGTTTCCTACGGATAAACGGAAAATTTAAATGTTGTTTTCTTTATTTTTTGTCACATCGCATGTTAGTTTTTTTTTTTTTTTTTTTGCTTTTTGGAGATAAAATAGCTGCATTTTTCCGGCAAAAAGGATGTGAGCGACTCCAGTATGTGGACCTGTTTTAATGTTTTCCCCCTCTTTTTTATTGTTTTGTTTTTGGGAAAGCAACACACGTGTTTCCAATAAACGCCGCTCGGATACGTCGAAAATGGCGCTTTTTTTTATATTGTTGTAACATTTTGAAACAGTCGCAGGTAGACCGTGAAACCCTTGGCAAACTATCAGCAGTTATAAACGGAAAGAACTGGTTAAAAGTGCAAAAATAACGGATGTTGAAATCCATAATGATTTTTAGGAACAGATCCTTATCAACCAAAAAAGTATACTGGCATATCCCAATGTAGTTTTTGTATTTATTATATTTGGAGGTTTGATGACACAACGAACAATGCTTTTTACTGACCACAATGTTGCAAGGAAAGGGGTGGGGGATATGGGGGTGTACGAAAGGGGTTTCCTGTGACCCCTAAATATATATAGCCAATCGGTACATGTTTTTTAATGTTTTTTAATGTACAAATCCACATTCCTAGGTAGGTTAACGTGTGTGAATTGGCAGTGTTATTATTTTGCCGGTTTAAAAATGTTACCGTGACTTGCTATGCACTACAGCGCCACCTGTTGGCAGATATGTAAAATGGACGTGCAGAATGGGTAAAATAAATGGGAGTGTCATGCATTAAAGAGTTAAGCATCCATCTTGTTTTGTTTTCTTTTAGGGGAGCAACTTGTTATTAATGAAACGGCTGATTGGTGTAATGGCGGCCATGACAAAGTGGAATTGCATAACTATGTTCTTGCCCCCTAATTCGTAAAACTGAAGCATTTTTTTTTAAATATAGGATATTATTTGTATTGTTTTAATTTTAGATTTTATCAATGTACTCTTAGCTTGCCTGTCTATAACGTTTGACATCGTTTATGGATGATCCCTTTAATCTATTTTGGCCCATGGGAGAACACGTTGCGCCATAATGGACAAAGGGCATGATTGTTTTGACTAGATATGAATTGGTCAGTGTTTTAGCAAGACATAAATGAATAAAGATTGCATTTTTAGGTGTTTGGGGGGGAGGGAGGTAATGAAGGGGGCGTGGTCTGTGATGCAAGTTGTTCGGATAAACGAGGCTTCAACTGCATGTTTGATGGCGAAGATTTGCGAAAAGGGAAAGTAAAAGAGCAGCGTTTTACATGCCTGAAAAGGTTTGCGAACGATGACCCTGACTGGGTTTTGTTTTTTACTTTTCCTTCTCTCTCTGTTTCGCCTCCATTTTAGATTGTTCGTTGTTGCAAAGGAGTGGAACTAGCGAAAAGCTAATTAAAAAGCGACATGGTGTGCATCTTCTTTTCTCATAGTTATAAGCGAGAGGAAAACGAGCCATCATATCTATCTTTGGGATGTTGTTATTGTTAAGTCGAGGCAGCTGTGCTCTCATTTTCGCCGCATGCAAATCCGCCATCTTGGTGCGTGTCTGGCAACAGCGCCACCTATTCGATCGCATTCGAACTTTGTGCTGTTTTTACAACGGCTAACGAATATACTAGATCATACGCGTTTACTATTAATTCCCAAGCAAAAATTCACACCGTATTCAATTACGAAACAGTTTTAATTACGTATTTGATTGCTATAGCGAAGAAACAGGGTAACGATGGCGAACTGGCGGCATCTAGCGGCAGCGTTGGGAACTAGTGCGCAGTTAGCAGATCGTAAACGGGTTACGTTGTTTTTTGTTGCTGCGGTTGTTGTAATTTATTCTATTTATAACAATGAAGGCGAAATTTGGTGGTGTCCAAGCGATGATCAACTGGCCTTGGAACAATTTTTACTCGTCTGTGTTTCCACTTTGTCATCAGTCGATATAATTGCATCGCCATCCGTTGGGAAATCGACTATTGCATGCTCGTCTGGCCTGGCCTAAACTATATCTGCTGACCTATTTTAACCCACTGTTCAATTTGACAAATAACAGATAAAGAAATTCGACTCTCTGTACGGACGTTGACACGCGATTATAAGGGATCATTCCGAAATCACGTCCACCAAACTGATAACGCCGCGTTATAACCTGTTCAAAGTGGTAAATTGTGGGACATAATTTGTGAATTAACCCTGGCCGCGGTTTTTTTATTAGCAGTGGTGCCGAAAGGTATCTTTACGATTGAGAAAAAATACGTTGGGCAAATAAAATTTGGCCTAATTTTTAGATTACAATTAATACTAGTATCAAGAGAGAAAAAACGAAGTATGGCAAACCAACCACCCGCATAGCGTAAATGGTCAAATTACAGTCGAGTTTGCGAAGGTGACCTTGGTTGGGTTTTACGCTCTGAAGAAGAAAGGCAAGAAGCAAAGAAAGAAATAAGAATTTAAAAAAAAAAGCTAAAAAGTTTTGAGAGGGAAGGGAAGGGTGCGCAACATAGCATTTCTTTTTAGTTGTTTTTTAAATGGCGATCGTAGCGCCACAGTGTTCGTGTGTGCGGATTTGGCAATCGGCCAAAACTTGAAACTTCTGTCCGTTGCTTCTCTGCCGTTTCAAAAAATATACCGGTATACTATTAGCATCGATGATAATCCACTTCGACGATCTCAACGAAATATCACGACGCAAGTTTTGTTTCATTCTGCAAACAAATTTTAACCCTCTGCAAAAGAAACCTTTTTGGGAAGCGCAAAAAAACATTGCGCGTCGTGTATCGCTTAAAATCAGCTAAATAGGTTGAGGGATGTAATTTTTTCCAGGATTGGTAAATTCTTGATGAAGTACGTCTCCGAAGGCCTTTTCAACGCTCGTGCGTCGAAAGAGGGTACTTTTATTTTGCGCTCATACGTAGGTAGGGACGTTAACTCCGGTTCGATTCCCCATAGGGCTTTGGCGCCCCCTGGTAGTCGAAATGTGCAA
>JAQIWR010002718.1:0-10620 GCA_034695945.1 Glomeris hexasticha | reverse complement strand
GCATCAATTATAAGAGTCTCGACAAACCTACGGTCAAACTTTGACGTCTAATAACTTTTTTTTTACTAATTTTCACAGACATTTTGTTGCACCACTTGCTGTCTTCATGACTTTTCTGTAAGTAGTTTAAGTTCCAGGGTACCTTACAAAACCGTGTCAGTTCACCTTTACAGCGAAATACTAAACTCACTTTTAATAGAAAAGTACCGAAAATCAGGATATTTGTAGAGCAAAACCACATTTCCGACCATGACAACGAGTCTGTCAGCCAAATGAACTATTGCAATGATGTCATATGGGTCACTAAAATTAAAACTATACTGCATTTCATTAGAAGGAACGAGCTGTGAACAAGCCCGTTATGTGTGTATCAATGTGGCGCAAGGAAAGTGTTCTTGTCCCAGTGACGGCACTGTTTGACGACTGGCTGCACCACAAACTGTTACAGTGACGTCACCGTTTGGCGATTGGCTGCGCCACAAAGTGACATCGCCAAAAAAAAAACAGAATCAGAGCGCGCATGTATCTCATGAAATCCCCGGTCTGTAATGCCGTTGACTTCCTTGTTGCTTCTAATGAAACGCAGTATAGAGTGGATATTTTGGGCAGCCCACATAAAACACATGTCAGTCCATTAAAGAAGACCTGATTTCTATGAGTTAAGGATTTGTTTTGTCTTCACTGCATTCTCCATTGTTTAATATGATTGATGGTAAATTAAAATATATGCTTAAAATTGCACCTTTCTTAATGCATGGGAAAATGTACTGCTTTGATCTTTGTCATAATACTTGACCCCTCGGTTATAACGTCAACTCGGTTATAACGACATAAATTCAGCGGTCCCGAAGATGACGTTATAATCGAGTTCGACTGTACTTATGTTTTTCATTCAGGCCAAGGGTGATTTTAGGAGCTAATGAAATGCACTTTCAGAGTTTGCCTGCTTGAAATTTTTATACAGCGGCATTTTCCTGCAGATTGACTCCAAATTTGAATGTTGCTAGAAAATTTGGCATGTTGCAGGACTTCTGTCAGGGGGTGTATTTGCATATGTCCAAATTTTTAACAGAAAGCATTTAAAATCTTTTAGGATTTTCTATGCATATTGCACACTACATTGGTATACTATAAATCTTATAAAGGGACAACAGATAGCATTCATGCGACTTTTGTATGAATATAAAAGCGACAAAAGATTTGTATAATGATATATAGCCTACTATTGTATTCCATATGCTCAAAAGAATGTAGGAATATAATTGATAAACAGCTGTTTTAATGACATTTGAGTATATTTGTGATAAATTGTTATTACATATGTCACATGATGTGTTGCAAACACGAATACCTGCTTTCAAAATAGTTTTATATAAATTGATAAGCGAATACAACATTTAATCATATAGGCCATCTTTGCAGTAGATCCTGTATCTAGAGACTGAAGTAGAATCCGTATCTATTGGTTAAAATTACAGGTGGGTATTCTAAAGTAATATGCAACTATAGCTTCGAAATAGGAAAACATTGTTGCCAACTATTTTTGAAATGCGAGTAATACGAAAATAATATCACACATGAATTTAAAACAAAAATGCTGATTTTAGTGAAATGTGGTACCCTTCCATGTCCTTCAGATAGACATTTAATAATATATTGGTGGACGTATCCAATGTCATTCATGTGTAATATATATTTTTATTTATCGCTTTTCACTTAATTGCTATTCATTAAAAATATAATTTTCATTTATGCATATATAGTTGTTTATTTTTAGGAAAATGATGTTCTGCAAGGGATTAATTGCATTGTCTGCATTGTTGACACTTGCAAGTTGCAAGAAGACGACGAAAGAACCTGAAATCCCTGGATACTGTGAGCCAAACTGCACAAGCAACTGTACTTGTGCTTATCATTGTAATGTATGTGTAACTGATTGCACTTGTGGCACTTGTTTCATTTGTTCTGGATCCTGCAAGTGCGGATCTTGCCAGAGTTGCAAATATAATTGTAAATGTGCATATCGAGGTGATATCAGAGAGATCCTACAATTAAATTGACAAATTGTCAATGTGTAATATGATACAATAAAGGAAACTGGTTTCAAACACTGTCATTTTGTTGAAAGCCACGCCCACAATTAATTGCAATACATATTGCATGGCAACAAGAAATCAACTCCTCCTATACTAATTTTTTATGTGTTGTTTTCAACATGTACTTTATTTGGAAAATCAAAACCGTTTCTACGAAATGGAGCGTCTTGAATATCCATTATTAATTACTCTGCACATCAACTTACGAGGTCACATACATATAATATAAAGTCCAAGTCAAAGTGTCCTCTTTCGCAAAATAGATCTCCATCATCACCGAGTAGGTTTATCTGTACAACATATTAAGATGTTTCGAAAATCAGCGGCAATATTGGCAATTTTCGCTATGGTGTGTATTGGAAATTTGGTCTATGCAGAATTCAACACAAGTCTATTTGGTGGTGCACACAATCTGGATAAAAGAAGCACTTCTGAGGGTAACTGCGGCAGGTGCCGTCTGGACTGTAACTGCGACGGTGATTGTAATTTCTGCCACAGGGAATGTTACTGTACTGCAGATTGCAGCAAATGTAGAAGAAATTGTTCATGCGCCGGTTCCTGCAATTTGTGCGTCAGGGATTGTCAGTGTGCTGGAAATTGTGACAAGTGCAAAAACGAGTGTGGATGCAATGGTTCATGCGCTGGTTGCAGAAACGGTTGCGAATGTGGCAATTGGAATGAATCGGAAGATTAGCTTCTGCATGGAATAAGCTCTACATTTGCAGATTTAGTTCGACATTTCTGACTCAAAATTCTGTAAAGGATTAGGTGTACACTGTCATGGTTTTTAAAGGTGAAATGACAAGGTTTTGTAACATACCCTGGAAAGTGTGCCATTAAAACGATTGGCGCAAACAAAACTTTTTTAAAATTGTTTAAAAAAAGTTATGAGTGGTTAACGAGGGTGACGACCTGGCGTCATGGAAGGACGGTGTCACCGTGCTGGTGCTGGTGTCACAGTGTCCTGTTTTGGCAAAATTTGTTTTTCTGCCAATGAGGCCAAGCACCTCTGCAGTTTAAGCCAATGGCAGAGCTTAGCAATGGCGCTCCAGTGTACATCTCTCACAATATACTACTCAGATATAAAATTAACTAAGTCATATCTCTGGCAATAATGCTTCAAATGGCCTCAAATTTTGGGACAATGTTCCTAAATTAGTGGCAATCAAATGCTAGATTTTTCAGGTTATGTTGCAAAACCTTGTCAGTTCACCTTTAATAGAGCTTTTGTTTCGTAACTTCAGTCTTCACTGCAATGCTCATACAAAATCGGGAAATGCTCACATGGAAGTGCATAATTTGTACCACAAATGTAAAACTTATGTTTTAATACTATAAACAATCAATTCTTTACAACTTTCAACTTGGAAGTTGGGATATATCTACACCTGTTCTCGAGATTAAAATTATTATTTGCCATAATTTGCTTAATGAGAACTTGTCCGTTGTATAGAATGTTGTGCTGTAATATTGTGCTGTAATAAGTGGGTATAATAAATGTTGCTATTTTCTTGCAAAATCAGAAACTGTGTCATTGCTGACCTGGCTGTTAAATAATTTTTCAAAAGAAGTTGTATAGGTACTTGGTACATGAGTGCAGCTTACTTAACTCGTCAACTTTCTAGACATTTCAATGCATTTCCTCTTTTTGAGGTTAAAAATTTGTGGCCATTGCTAAAAAACGACGGACGTTTAAGAGGAAAAAAAATTGTCACATGAAAGTAAAATCAGGTTTCCAGGCAGAAGTCAGAAATGATTTGAAGACACGCAATGTCTTGTCCAATTTTGATTATTAATTATTATACACATAATGGTAGCAATTCAATGCCCTGCTATATATTTCCTAAAAATTGCATGAATTAATGAGGCATAAATTAACTAAATACAATATAGGTTAACACCAAGATTGTTAAATTCTATTTTTGCCACGGACATCAATGTAATATTCGTGAATAAAATATTCAATGCCGAAGAAAATCTCATCTTTTCAAGGAAATTACATAAAGGAACTTGTAAAAAAAAAATAGTTTCTATGGGGTAGAAACCCAACTTGAAGGAGAAATGCCTTTCAAATTTAATAAGAAGCTTTCCTTGGTACTGTCAGAAAGTTTAAAACATTGCAACCAATCAGAGATCAGCAAGGAAAACCTACATTATTTCAAATTTTGCTGAAGTGCATGCCTACTTGTATATTCAGGGAAGTAAAATTCAAAAGTCATGGTCGTGTTACATCCATATGTGCGACAATATTTTTTATTCCCTAATTTACCAGATTTTATCACAAGGAAATCTACACCACATACACGTACACAATGTTTTGAAGTTAATTCCGTAATAATCATGCAACTTACTCTATGGCCTACAACAAATGTTATTGAATTTTATTGAATGTCAGCTTAGATTGATCTAATTTCTGTATTATTGGTATAGAATGGTGTTCAGTTACAATCGTAGAACCATTACTATATAAATCATGTTATGAAAACTTCATTATTTTAAATTGTGATTAGAGGTAAAATTATAATCATTGACTTTTTAAAGGTGAACTGAAAAGGTTTTGCAAAATACCCTGGAAAAAAACTAGCATTTGATTGCCACTAATTTAGGAACATTGTCCCAAAATTTGAGGCCATTTGAGACATTATTGTGAGAGAAATAAATTATATTTTAGTTTTGTATCCGAGTAGTATATTGTGAGAGATGTACACTGGAGCGCCATTGATAAGCTCTGCCATTGGCTGAAAATCCAGGACACTGTGACACCAGCGCGGTGACACCGTCCTTCCATGATCCCAGGGCGTCACTCTCTTTAACTACTCATAACTTTTTTAAAACAATTTGTAAAAAAGTTTTGCTTGCACCAATCGTTTTATTGGCATCAATTCTATAGAATTACACACTTTTCATGGTAAGTTACAAAACCTTGTCAGTTCACCTTTAAATTTCCATTTTTGACACCTCCCCATCCTCCACAAAAAAATTTGGTTTTTTCTCCAGAATTCATAGATTATTCTCCTTCCAAAAAACATTCCACTTATATTTTGTTGCAATTGTCTATAGGTACAATTACTAACAGATATATTACAGTAGAAATATGAGATAAAATATTTTATCAAAGCGCAATTATAAGCGCTGAATCAGCATGGTTGCTTTTCGCCGAAGAGGAAAAATCTCAACAAAAGCCAAAAATCATGTATAGAATATATACGTCATTTCAAAAGCACAAAAGATGTGAAAAATGAAATTACGCCATGCAAAAAATGCATAATTCTCTACTGAACCATAGGCCTACTCACTGCATATACTATTGACATGCATTAAAGTTTTTATTTTCTGCAAGGTTACAGTCACTGTGATGGAAACAATTATCAAAGCATATGTGAATGGGATGGAGTGTTACATTAAATTTAGCGTGAAGGTAGTTACATTATTTCACGTGCAAATTTGTAGGAAAAGAAGTCTACAAAGGTGTCCTTGAATTGGCAGTTAGTTGCATTTCCAACACAAAGTAGGCCTAAAACCGGATGCCACTAACTGCCATAAGGCACAGAATAGGATTCGTTCCATGTCTTTTTAGTGTTCAAAGGGGCATCCCCCCACTATTGCAGGGATTTCCAACAAACATGTTTACTAACTTATCAGAATTGGCATGTGAGAGAAAAATCTGTTGGCACGTCTGCTAAATAATAAGGAAGAGAAATCAATATGTCATATGCATGGGAATGCAGAACATAAACATCCAGCAATGACAGAATTAAAATTCCTCAATTATTTGAACAATAAATGGGAACACCACCTGAATAAATAAACCTACCAAATTTTCCAATTGGAAAAACCAATACTTATAATTTAACATTCTTCAAACTTGTAATAATTAATTGAATACTTATTAAATATCTGTCCAAAAAACTGCACAGATCAGAACAAACAATTTTTTTGGACTAGTACCCTATGTCGAATAACAATTTTTTACTAAAAATGTTTACAAAAGTTTATGCCAATATATCAAACTTGTATACTTATTAAGTTTCCATTCAAAAAACTACAGAATTGAACAAACAATTTAATTGTACTAGTGGAATAAAAAATTTTCCTGAAATTGTTTATCAAAGTTCATAGCACTTTATACAAAAAAGAACTGCTCATTTCTGCAAAACATTTTATGCAGAAACTATTATCCAAAATCCTTCACAGTTTACTACAATATTATGTCAATGTTTTGTGCATAACACTTTTCAACATGGCCAATTGGGGGCGCTATAAGCAAATATTTACCAACGCCATCTGTGAACGACAAATTGAACCAAACCCACCAAAATATCCAATTGGTAAAACCAACATTCTTCAAACATTTCTATTGAATATTTATTAAATATCCATTAAAAAAACTGCAGAATTGAACAAACAATTTAGTTGGACTAGTCGAATAACAATTTTTTCTCTAAAAAATGTTTTCAAAATTTATAGCAATTAATTTACAAAAAAGAACTGCTAATTTCTGCAAAACATTTCTCAGGAATTATAACCAAAAATCCTTTTAAAGTATTACACACTTATTTTGTGCATAAAAACATTTCAGTTAAAATACCCCTACCACAACAATATTGTGTCAATGTTTTTCAACATGGCCAATTGGGGGCGCTAGAAACAAATATTTACCAACGCCATCTGTGAACGACACAATGAACCAACAATGTTAACTTCTTTATCAACAAGTAAAAAACCCTTACCATTATAATTGTAATTGGAATCGTAGGCTAATTAATTATTCATTCGTTGAAAATACAATTAATTAAGGGTTTCCACGGAAGTGATTCAAACAATACCCTGTGTGTCCAAAAAATCCCCTTTAAAATTTGTTATGCACCTATAATGAATGGGCAGTGATATAAAAGCTCATTGTATGCAAATTGCTAAATATATAAAATGTATTTTGTTCAGGCATTTGAAGAATAAACTTGTGACGCCTGTTGAATAAATATTTTGACAATTCCAATATGGAAATTAAGTTGAATACACTTTGTATGTAGGCCCTATATGAAATACTTTTTCATGTAGTAAGTACATTTAAAATTCGGTCAACAATCTTTGATCATGCATTCTTTACATACACAGGTACATGCATGTAAATAAAGAAAGCATGAATAATTTTACAATTTTGGTATGTAGCTTAAAGTGCCATATGCCTATACTTTTCCCAAAATTTCGAATTAAATATAATTTCAGATGCAAAATACACAAGATTTGCATTGTTATAAACAAAAAACCTTCAGAATTAATGACTAATAGAGTTAAAATACTACAACAAACTGCAGAACAACTATTGTCTACATTTCTACATTTAAAATAATTTCTCGCAAATTTTCCCAAATTTTCCTCAATAGGTCGAGGATTTGTCATGTACCATATAATTTACTCAATTTACTGCACAATAGGACTGCATGTAGTATACATAACTCTTAAGCTACTTAGTATTTTTCTTTTAGGAAAGTGAATTACACTGCATAAGAATAAAAATAAAATCAAGTTTTAACGTAAATATATTTGATGCATATCTACAGGGTGGGGCAAAAGTCGGGTCATTTTTTGAACAGCTGTAATTCTGCAAACATTACATGAATTTTGAATAGGGGGTTGAATAGGAAAGCAGGTAAGGGCCATCCAAAAATCCCACTTCCGGTGACCTTGAACATGACCTTCATGGGTTTCTAAGTGCTATCTTTTTAACTGTTCGAATCACGAGCATAGTTCAAATTTGAAAGTTGTTCAGCACTTTTTGATCAGTGGGTTCAACGTTGTTTCAGTGTCGTTTGACATGCTGCTGAATTTACAGGAATTTATTCCCCAATGGGAGCAGTAATGCCGAGTGCCTTGCAGGGAAGCCAAATATTACTTGCTGATGATCACACCACAGGTCACCGGAAGTGGGATTTTTGGATGGCCCCTACCTGCTTTCCTATTCAACCCCCTATTCAAAATTCATATAATGTTTGCAGAATTACAGCTATTTAAAAAATGACCAGACTTTTTTGCCCCACCCTGTATATGGCTGACCTGCAAAGCGTGAAATGACACATGAAATAATTTCAGAAATCAAAGTTTTATAGCTCGTCAATGTTGTGCCAACTAATTAACTAAAAAACAAAACCTCGGTCACTTCCTTATGATATTCAGAGTATAGCAACACCAATGTATATTGTACAATGACTTTGGATTCAGAAAGGTTATGAATATGATTTTTGCCACTTATTTCCCTATGTATGAGCTAGGCTTACTATATAAAAACTGAGCCGACAAACAAAAACCATGACATGTATAAAACAGTATACTTTATACTATATACCACAGGTGGTACATAAATATTTGGATTTACTGAGATACGCGGTTTCTTATATTTTTCCTACTGCACAAAAATATATGTGGGTGCGGTTTTGATAAGATCCAAAGTGATGGTCAAATTCTGAAAACAAATACGTACATCAACAAACAAAAGTACGTATCCAACAAGTCAACAATGAAACTTTATAAACGGATGTGCAGCAAGGACAAAAACGCAAAAGCGTCACACGTTATTATTACATGGAAAAATATAAAATATATATTTTAATATAACAATAGTGAAACATTTCTTGGTCGATCCCCAATTATAGTTACATAAATGTGCACTACCCTTACAATTACAAAATTAATATGCAAATTATTTAATTCACATTTATACATTGCAATTATTATAATTTTCGAGTAGAAAAACTACAATTACATTTTAAAGAACATTATAATATATCCATATGTCCATAAATACATTGCCAACTTCATAACTCTATTTATGAGAATGAATTACAGCTCAGCATTGAATATTAAAGGTGAACTGACAAGGTTTTGTAAAATACCCTGGAAAGTGTGTAATTCTATAGAATTGATGCCAATAAAACGATTGGCGCAAACAAAACTTTTTTTAAAAATTGTTAAACAAAAGTTACGAGTAGTTAATGAGGGTGACGTCAAGCACCTCTGCAGTTTCAACCAATGGCAGAGCTCATCAATGGCGCTCCAGTGTGCATCTCTCACAAAATACTACTCTGATATATGAAACTAAATAATTCATATCTCTGGCAATAATGCTTCAAATGACCTCAAATTTTGGGACAATGTTCCTTAGTTAGTGGCAATCAAATGCTAGTTTTTCAGGGTATGTTGCAAAACATTGTCAGTTCACCTTTAATGTAATTAACATTTGTACAAAAATAATCAAATCCTTCCCTGCTCTGAAATTAATTTGAATTACATATATTAAAAGGAACACAGTCAAAAAGTTTCAAATACTGTATTTAAATGAAATATTTGTAAGATCTTATATAAACTGTTTAAAAAATAGTACGTAATAGAAAATTGACACCCAAATCCAAGTTTAGGGTAAGCACTATATTTGTTTTATTAATATATATTTTTGAGGTCAACACCTTATTCCGATAAGTAGGTTACCCTATACATTTTCTGTAAAGATTAATGAATTAACAGATATAAAATTTATTGCCATTATTGAACTTGTATATAATAAAGGAAATGTGGGTTTTATATGTCCATATAGTTCCTGCAACAACCTTGCAGATCAGTAGTATAAAAAACGATTTGATGGTTTAATACCGTCACTAAAATAGCGTGTAATAATAGAATTGCCCCTGACACCTTTAACTATGTAGGTACTAATTTTTTTTAACACAAGAAATTGTCTTCTTAAACGTTTACTAATTGATCAGTGACTGAAACGAGGCAACTTGTATTCTGTGCTTGAATGTCACTTTCTTATGGGTGCTGCATAATAACTTATAACAATAAAGTCAATTATTGACATAGAGTAAAATATGCTAATTGCTATTACTCATTGCAATTAAGGTTATTACTGACGACATGATTAATTTAAAACGTCCCATAATGACTTTTGCTTTCAGCAGAATAAGTAAATACAAAGTATTGCATTGTTGAAATGCAAATAAAAACATGTTTAAAGGTGAACTGACACGTTTTTGGAACATACCCTGAAAAGTTCCAAGTTTATTGATTCAATGCCAAAAAACCCATTGACGCTAACGAAAGTTTTGCCAAAATTGATAAACAAAAGTTACGGCTAGTTAAAGATGTGACGCCATGGTGTCATAGACGTGCAATGTCACGGCGCTGGCGTCCTTATGTCTCTGCGACCAGCTGTACGTAATTTTCATATTTTTATAACATTTGAACAAATTGCTGAAAAAATCTGAAAAAATTCAGCAGTGTTCCCAATTACGTGTTTAATGAATTGGCCGATTCACAAGAAAATCGGTGAAGTGACCCATAGCCGTGTCAGTTCTCCTTTAAGTTACATTATCAATCAACATACTTTTATACGTCAATTCTAACATAGTTTGCAAGGTGTTAATTTAATTTAGAAAAATAAAACCATAGTGACATTTAAAGGAGAACTGACATGGTTTTGGAGCATACCCTGATAATCGCCTTTTTCAGTAGTTATTGCGTCCCTTATAAC
>JAQIWR010002717.1:0-10620 GCA_034695945.1 Glomeris hexasticha | reverse complement strand
TTGTTTGCATGCAAATTAGCGCCACCTAGCGGCGACTGGTGGCAATAAATGCGCCCGCGCATGTTTGCACGATTCCGCCCGCTTTCACATCCTTCCCCACCATACAAATCCTTGATGCGAGCACGGCGCAAGCGGATCACGGATCACGCTTGCGGATCCATCCATCCAGTATATCGTACTGGCACCGCCCACCGTACCGAATTATTCCAAGGAATTATTCCTGTTTTGTTCAAAACTTTTCAAAACAACGAGTTATTATAGCTCATTGCTCAAACTTCAAAAGTTTTCAAAACTGTCGTGACGTCGAACCGGTCTAGTAAAAAAAAAACAATGGAACGTTTTGTGACGTCACTCACGGAACGCACATTTCAACCTTTGAAAAGTTTATGCATCACACGAGCGTTATTACGTAATTTTAATCAGAAACATATATTACAAATGGATTGGAACCTCTGATATCCGAACAATCAAACAAATACCCTGTAAATTAATATTCTCTCTAAATTAATACAAACATCCGGGCCTAATACGGCCTTGGCTCACCCCTTTGCAACTTGCCTCTTAAACAAATAACCTCTCTAAACTAACACAAATATCCGGTCCCAGTGTTATTATATCAGTTTAGAGAGGTTCTACTGTAATATTGTTTATGATTTGGTTATAACTTGGTTATAATGAGGCAAAATAAATTGTAAACACGGTTCATTCATAAATACTGTACAAACAAAATCCAACTTTATTATTGAATTTCGCGGTTTTATAATATTAAAGGAGAACAGAAAGCTTATTTATGCCTTGCTTGAATCTTTCACTGTTTATTCATTTAATATCAAGGAATCTAGTAGTGTCATTCATTTTTATATCAAAAATTTGGCTACAGCGATGTTAAATCGCAAAGTTTTAACCGCCGCAACGGAATTTTGACCACAAAGTGAGGTCACGCAGCGTTCTATTGGCGTTCGATTGGCGTTTCATTGGTCGCCGCTCTCCCTCGTACGTCACAAACGCGGCCCGACGCTCGGGGAAGAGGCCAAAACGGCCTCTCTTGACCTATTTCGGCGATTTATTTTTCATCAATCAGGTAAGTATCAAAATCGGGATTATTTTTAAGAAGAAGACTACTGAGTATACTGACTAATAACAAATTTCCATGTAAATATGTGAAATCGTGATTGTAGCTTTCTGTTCTCCTTTAAACACTTGTAAAACTCAAGTTTTCGGCAAAAATTTAAATATGCGTCATATTTTGTAGCGCAAGGAAAAATAATGTACTTCCAGCGGTTCGGATAATCGAGGTTCCACTGCATTTGACCTTGATTTGACCAATGTGCTCGTTGATTTCACATCACAAAGCGCTACACGTTTAATCAAACCATGTGGTTTGCACTTGTTACCACACATACCGGTACAGCTGCACCATACAAAAACGGATCAGAAAAACCGAGAAAAACGGATCACAGATCCGCATCGGTGCTGACCGTATGTAAAATCTCCTCCTAGCCTTCGTATATACCGTAATACCCTTGGTAATACGAAACCTCGTAATGAGTGGGAGGACCGTTGTTATGACGTCACAATGTTATCAATTCGCCTTTCCATTCACCGAACGCGAATACGATTGGCCACACTGTCGTTGTGACGTCACAACCGACAACTTTGCAGTGCAAATTTCGCAATTATTGTTCCACTCCATATAATGCGACCAAATTTGGCTAACGTCAACAGGAAAAAAAAAAAAAAACATTTGGTTGATTTACAAATCTATAAGTTCATAGTAAAAGTTTTATCTCGGCAACACCGGCATGTGCACCATAGGCATGCATTGTGCACTGGATGGCCTTGCACAGCACACCATTTCCCAATTTTGGAATAGGTCAAGGTCGATTGTCAGCAAGATTTTACCCTGCTCAACAAGAGTGCATCACGTTTCTGTTTTTCACATTTTCAACCGCCATCTAGTCCTCCCCCCCCCCCCCCCCCAAACGACCATAGGTCGATCATTGGAAAAAGGTCACAGTTTACACCATGAACCAATCCCGAAACCGGATCGGAGACAATCAAGGAGGTTAGAGTACATTTTCTCTCGCATTTGAACAGTATTCCGTTTCTATGACGTCACACACTACCACCAGAACGAACAGGGATTGAGCACTAGCATTCGTCCGATTGGTCCGACGACTTCAATGACGTCACAATGACGTCGGCTCATCCCACATTTTCCCCCATTGCTTCTGAAGGCGAAGCATCGTACGTGCTGCAGTTCCGCCATCTAGCGACCAAATCACGTCATTCGAATTTCACATACACTAAGATTCAACCAATGAGGATCTTGGATGAACCCGGCCTTTATTCGAGAGCGGCTTCTATTCAAGGCAAATCTATCAAACCTCTCCCCCCCCCCCTTCCATCTGGAACATGCTTATCACAGGTAACCGAGCAAACGTCTGCTGGGAAAGTTACGCCCCTGTACCGAATCTTACGCGTTCGAAATACACGCAAGTTGATCGCTAGATGGCGTAAATGTTCAAAACGTGCAAACTTTTGTAGGGTGCGCCCCCTGATGGTAGCAAATCGCATCTTAAAACTTGCATTGCAAATAAATTCTCATTCAACTCCAATTCAATAAACCATGATGGATGATTCAGGACATGTGTCCAATATACTTTTTCAACCTACATATATACAATATTACTATCTAATAAATTTTCGTAAACTACGTACCAAAATGGGGAAAACAACACGATAAATTAGCAACTATAAAGAAAGTTAGCGATGAACGTGATCGTTAAAATTCTGTATTTAGGACACCAATGGATATCATTATGCAAGTTTATCACTTCCATTTCTTTTCTTAAGTAAGAAACGAGTATTAAGATGAAGAAAAAAAAATGCTAATCTCATTAAAACACCCGAAATCTGGGACAAACGTGTGCAGTTTTTCCAACACTTATTAATTACGCGCACCGTAAATACTTAGTTACAGTGAACCTCGCTTACAATCAACTCGGACATTGGCAAACATCGTCTATTCTGTCAACCAACTTTAAGGTCCCGCCATCAGAACAGGATTTTCAATACAAATTACCTCGCTTTCAGTAAACTTGGATATGGGAAACCTCTGTTAGTAGCAACTGATTTCCCAACTAAATCCAGTTTGTGGACCTCTGATATTGTCAACTAGAAGGGATTGTTACCTGTTAGTACACACAAGAAAATTTGTAAAACTCATGTTTCTTGTACATCGTAGTTCCTTGTAAAAGAAACTTCAGCTATGCGAAACCAAAACCAATGGTCCCTTCGTGTTGACTGTAAGCGAGGTTCGCTGTATTTCGTATTTCGTGTCAACTTGTCCCATGATGACCGTGACTGCAATTTTACAAGTCCGTACAGCGACCCGCGTCTTACCTTCGGTTTCCTGCGGTTGTTGCGCCAACTCCCCGTTCTCCTGAAGACGCGGTTGCAACTGCTGCAAAGGCACTTGCTTTTCACTGACGGCAACGTCACTGAGCACCACACTTGGAGCAGGAGCAGGAGGAGGAGGATGAGGATGAGGAGCCGGAGGAGTTACCTCCGCCGTCACCGTAATCGGCAAGCCAGGCACTGCAACGTACTCCGCGGCCCCCACGTCTTTCTTCTGCGGTTCCTCCGCAACTGCCAACTTCTTCGGCGGACTTTCTTCCACAACCTGCTCAACTACTTCCTCCTTCTCAACGTTTCGCTCAACGAACGCCGCCGGTTCGATTTTGTCCGCGACCGTCTCCACGGTAACGTCCATCACGGTGGTAACGGTAACAGTCTGTGGCGGAGCTTCGAGCACCGCAACCTCTTGGGGCGCGACGTTTACGGGGAGGGTGCGAGGAGGAGGAGGAGGAGGATCCTCGACGTAAGCCCCTCGGTGGTGTTCCAGGGCCGCGGATGCAGCCGGCGTACTTGACGGCGGGCTCTGGGCCGCTGCGAGGGGAGCGGCTGGAGGTAGAGGCGCTTCTGGAGATATTACCGCAGCGATGTGCTGCGGAGGAGGAATGGGGGTTGATGGTACTACCGTAACTGGTCCCATGGCCGCAACGGCAGCCACTTGTTGCGCGAACTGCGCCGGCACGTCACTCGGTTCCGGAGCCGGAGGAGGGGTAGTGTTCTGAAACGGGCATTGTTACAACCTGCTACTACTGATACCAGTTGATCATGACTGTAGGTATCTTACCGAAGGTGGAGTGCCTCGGGCGCTCGACGAGCCGGACATCGGGGGAGTTTGCCGGCTGTCCGCTTGCGCCAACTCGTCGATGTCGATTTCCTTCTCGTTTTTTGGATCCTGAATTTTTATCAGCTTCCTCTCCTTCTTTGCTCCCTGCTGTGGCACTATCGGCTGCATCGGTTGCATTCGACCGTGCTGCGGAACAGTCATCGTGGAAGGGTAATAAACGGTGGCTGGAAATGGAAACGTAATCATCGTTCAGACATTCAACACGGCATACTTTCCGCAAGTACAATTCAACAAACTTACAGAACGACGGCATGTACAACTGTTGCGTTCCCTGCGGCTGGTACTGTGTTGGAAACTGTCTAATCTGCTTCGGAGACCCAAGGCGTGCGTATAAATACAGCGGCTCGCGGTAAAACGCGATCATCGTTTCTAGCGATAACCAACCTGCATTGCCACTTGCTGTTGCGTGTAATTCATTATCGGAGCTTGAGGAACCTGACTTAAATGCGTTTGAGGCGTGAGAAACATCTGTGGATGCGTGTAATATCCCTGCGCGGGCTGCTGGGCCGGTGCGGCACCCGCGGAATTCATCGGTCTCGTGGCCTGCATCTGCCTCGCCTGAGCCTGTGGATAATACTACGGAAGAGGAAGACCACCGTATTACAAACCTGCTCCTTCAGACAGTTAATCCTGAGTACAAACCCTTACCGATGCTCCTCCTTGCGACGGAGCCGGGGCAAGCACCGTGATGGAACTCTGCGACCGTGTCTGCACTTGCTGCTGTTGCCGTACGACCGGGTTGTATCCCATCTGAGTCTGCTGCGCAACACCCTGCTGCTGCTGTTGCTGGCTTACGTGCTGCATGCTTTGCTGTTGCTGCTGTTGCGGAGGAGGTTGCGCAGCCACCCCTGGCATCCCAGGCTGCTGGGCGTAGTGCTGCTTGCTCATGTCATGCACGAGCTGCCCAGGCCCGGGTTGCATCGGAGTCTGTCGTATCTGTGTGGGTTGTTGCTGCTGCTGCTGTCCAGGGTACGTTGCCGAAGCGGACACCACTGTCTGTCTTACTATGTATTCCTCGGGTCCTCCTGCGTCAGACGCAAACGTAACCGTCAATCGCTGCACGCAGCTGATCCGGTGGACCAGACGTTAATATTAAGTACGCGCAACGTGTAATTTCGCTGAAACTTGGCAACGCGAGACATTGTGTTCGCGCTGCATTTTCCAAACAGCTGTTTAAGCCCAACTAGAGCACCGTGGAAACAATTGAATAACTTCTCTCCATAAACAATGCCGTCCAATTATTACATTAGCTGAAATTGCAATATCCATCTAAATTAAAACACGCAATTTAATTAACAAAACCAAGGTAAACCAAACAGCACACGTAACACAATGTGGCGCGCCGACAAGAGACCGCACGCAACACCGAACATGTCGTCGCGTCAAGGAAACCGTCCGTACATTTCTCCACCGGTTAGTTACCGAAACGGCTTCCTTCACCGACTACATTATTACGTGTTTGTCTCCTCCGCTTGCGCGTACTTACTTTGCCCGCCAACACCTTCGGCTCTATACTTACGAGAATTCTGTAGTCGAGGTCCAGGTTGGTAGCTGCGCGACCACGGTTAAGGATAGTACTCATTTCAGTCGAGAGAAGTTTATAAAAGATCTGGATTACACCGAGGCCGGCATTTCTGTAACCGCATTCCAACCAAGGCTGCCGCGTGGAACGGACAAGGACAATGAACCCTGGGCCGAGGTTTCTCGACGTTCCTCTACAGTCCAAAGCCGGCCAGGGTTGAACGTCCCGTCAGCAACACAAAACGTTATTACGTCTTTAGCGCAGACGCAACACGCGTAACAATCTGTTCATATTTACTCACTTGTGTTTGCCAATCAATATCCAACTTACTTCACGATAACCACACAACACTTATTACCCCACACACAGGTCTGTTGAAGCGACGCGTACAACCGCGACTTGAAACGATGACCGTGCTAAAATAAAAACGGGAGTTCCCTTAAATAAAAAAAAACAAGAAACAAACTGGGTTTCCGCACTGCAAGGAGCCAACATAAAATTTACTTGTTACTTCCCAAAATCCACACGTATATACCGCAGCCTGGAAATGTTATACGTGTCCGCGGCGAAAACCGGCCACAGAAATGAACCTGGAAAAAAGAACTTGAAAATGAAATGAATGTAAAATAAAAATGCATGTGAAGTGTGGGAACGTTCCCTCTGAGAAATGCGGAAACTGCAATGTGCATTATCAGCATTTTAGAGTGGAACACCTACGCGATCACCCATTTACAAATGAGTTGGCGAAACTTAAAAATGGGAAAGAATAGTGTAAGTTTCACAGAATAAAATCATGGAGAAAGTAATATTAGATACAATTTCATTCACATGTTGAATGGAAAGCGATGACAAGTTATTCAACGCAATATTTGAACTTTTTTTGGGGGGAAGCTAGGGGGGGTTAAAAGAAAAATGTACAATGGAGCATAAAATTCATGTTCCGCAACTGTATCGGAACCATTGTTTACCCTTATTGTTAGTCGTAATAATTATAGCAATGTTCACATGTTTGTCCAAATGGTGGTCGCGGTGTTGAACACGCCATACGGTAAAACTTCCCGAACCGCCAACTATTTTCACGATACGTTGACTGTAAGCAAACTGTTCACAGAGTAACATTGAAATGTACTTGCAGAGAAAACTGTACGTGAAATACTGAACATTAAAGGTGAACTGACACGGTTTTGTAAGGTACCCTGAAACTTTAACTACCTGAAGAAAAGTCACAAAGAAAGCAAGTGGTGCAACAAAATGTCTGTGAAAATTAGTAAAAAAAAGTTATTAGATGTCAAAGTTTGGCCGTATTTTTATCAAGACCCTTATAATTGATGCTCCCCTGAGCATCAATTATAAGTCTCGATAAACCTTTAACATCTAATAACTTTTTTTTTACTAATTTTCACAGACATTTTGATGCACCACTTGCTTTCTTCATGACTTTTCTGCAAGTAGTTCAAGTTTCAGGTTACCTTACGAAACCGTGTCAGTTCACCTTTAATTTAAAACGTTCGGCAGTTGGTGTAATATCGACGGCACCGAGGAAAATTGGTATTTACACCCACACGTAAATACAGAATAAGATCTTATACGATTTTTGAAACTTGTTTGCAAGATGATATAATGTTTTTGAAACCCGTGAGACATCATAAGATTTTTGAAACTCATTGATCTTATAATACGCAGGGATTCCAATGAGAAAAATGAAAATATTTCGTACGATCAGACTTTCTTACTGCATGAGTGCAATCTTATAATATTTATACCAGAGTTTCTTATATTATAACCTTATAAGATGTTTCATAAGCAATGCAGCTTAATTGTTATACGTCAAGAAGTAAGCAATATTTCCAAAATCTTATAACCGTTTCTTATAAAACAGGGTTCATACGCAGTTTGGAAAGTATGAAAATCATGAAATTTTAACTAATATTTTTCCAGGTATGGAAATCCTGGAAAAATGGCATTTTTGAATCACTAAGGTATGGAAAATTGGGAAAAGGGCTTGAGATTTTACTGACTCATCTTTATTTGCAAAATGAATGAAGATGATATTCTTTCCCTTTTTTAAATTTGTTTAATTTTCCTTTTCAATGTGATTATTTAAAGTTTGCAAAAATTAGCCAAAGAATGCCTTAAAATATTTGTGCCGTTTGTTCTATAAATTTGTGACTCAATTAACCCATTTGTTAGTCACTTTGAGATTATATACATGAATAAAAATTTAGTTCAGAAAACTATTGATTTGGTATGGAAAAAGTATGGAAATTTGTGAGAACAAAAGCGTATGAACCCTGATAAAATTTTTATATGGGCAAGTACGAGTTGTCCATAATAAAGGTTTTACTGTGTTCATATCAAATCCCCAAGTAATTTCACCTGTTTGCACGACACCGCAGTGCATTCAATCTCCTTAATGGACAGCATCTTATTCTCCAGCATTTCTTTCTTCTCCAGCGCGTGAAAATACTGCGCTTGTTTCACATTTGCTTCCTGCATTTACCAAAACATCATTTTTACAATACGTCCTAAAATCCCAATTACACTTCAAAATATACCTCATCGAGAAGACTGTCGTATTTCGACTTCTTATTTATGATCTTCAACATTTCTTCGTTCCGCGAGGAGTCCGTCGCGCGTTTCTTCGCCGGTTGACAAACTTCACCGTCAACTTTCTGACCGTCGTCTTTACCTTCATCATCATCGCAACTTAATCTTTTCGTCACTTTTCTTTGAAACTCAGCGTCAACTGATTTCTTGACTGCGTTCGGGTCAACTTTCCTAATCTTGTTTTCCGTCTCTCGTAATTTCGCGATGGCCCTTAACTAACATTAAAAAATATTTTTAATTCCACAAAGAAACTTTAAAAACTTTTGGGGAATAAAACGAAGCCAACCTTGGACAGTTGGGTTTTGTCGATGGCGGCCGGTTTCCCGAAGTTCCCGAAACTAAGGTCTATACTTTCGCCGGGCGCGTAACCTTTCCCGAGTTGAGGTACGTCACATAATTTCTGTGTTAATTTGGGAGGCAAACTTCTGTTTGAAATCCTATCCTGAATTTGTTTTGCATGCATTTTCAACAATTCCCCGGGTTTAATCGAAATAAAATTGCCCGTGTCTGAAAAATACAAAAGTTCATTATATTACGCGCGAACAATTTGATGAAGATGGTTAATAACTTCTTACTTTGTTTATTTTCTTTACTGGTCATGAACTTGTTAAGGTTCACTGATCCAACGGTTTGGCGAGTTAATAAATCAGCACTGCAAATGAAACAAACTTTTATTAATTTAATTAACTACTGTACATGATATTTAAAATTCGTTTGATAAAGTAATGGTAATATTAAAATATGGTTATTTTATTTATCACAAAGTCTTGATATTTCTAATGTAGTTCATATAATTTATTTTTAATTCTACACAATTTACCAAATATGTTCTGAATTTTTCAACAGCTTTAATTAAATTCAATATCTTTTAATCTTTCATTTTTATTTATTAATCCATAATAATGGTACTATTTTATGTACGTCAAGTTCTATTGTATTGTAGTATTGGTCAAAATTATCCAGATAATGTATTGATATTCGGTTTTTTAAATGGGTATCCAGACGCGCTGTATTTCTTAAAGTAATGTCATAACGTCAACCCTAATCAGAATATAAAACTCCATTAATTTTCCAGGATTTCCATTACCATTTTACACAAAATTCCATGTAAATTCCAATTGTAAATATATTATAATTTAGTGCATATTAAATTTTGGAGTTTTTAAGATTTTCCAGAAAATATTCTACGTGGGTTAAATTAGTTTTATTAATTATTACCATCATTTTTCTAAATAATTGCAGTTTAAAACACATTTAAAGTGCATTTTATAAACGGTACATATTTATATTAATTCCCCCAAATTTAAAATCTAAATTCCTCGAGTTTTCCAGAAAATATTCTATGCAAGTTAAATTAGTTTTATTACTTATTACAACCATTTTTCTAAATAATTGCAGTTTGAAACACATTCAAATTGCATTTTATACACATATTCATATCAATTCCCCCTAATTGAAAATCTAAATTCCCAGAGTTTTCCAGATTTTAAATTTTTGTAAAATAATTTCAGGCTTGTAATAAATTTTAGGATTCCAGGATTTTGTTTTCTTTCAGCAATTTGTTTTTATTTTAGGAATTGGAATTTCAGGATTAATAGTTATATGATAAATAAGCATCACAGTCAGACATGTACACTGTTTTCAGTGTTAGGCCGTATATTGGAACCTGTTCAATTCCAACTTTGATGAAATACAACACTAAGTTCAGTCCTATCTACCCTTTGAGCTGTCACAATTCACTTCAGTATTCCTACTGGAATGCCGTTTCAGGTTTCTTAGGTGCAACTTGTAACTCTTCCATGACAATATACAGGATGGGATAAAAAGTCCGGTGTGTTCAATTTTAGCTTCCTAACGGGACCAAATATTGAAATTCTGCTAATTGGAGCAAATAGGAAGTGGGCATGGCGCTTTCGAATGGCAACAGAATTTTTGACCTTTGACTTTTCTGTCAAGGTCATCTCGGCTCTAACTTTTAAACCGCTCTGGATAGAGACAAATTTCCAATTACAAAGTGAAAGAGTACATTTAATTCGTTACGAAAATCATTTTTTCCAATATTTCAGGAGTCCCTGTGAAATGGGAAATTAATTAATTATGGATTGGAAATGCTGTACAAAACGTTCGAATTTACATATTGTAAAATTCCCACACGCAAATCAGTTTTTGTTTTGCGTTTTTACTGCAATTCAAATTAGGCTTTTAATTTAATTTTGGGCAATATTGTTAG
>JAQIWR010002716.1:0-10622 GCA_034695945.1 Glomeris hexasticha | reverse complement strand
TGAGGTAGCCTCCCACCTGCCCTGGTTCCCTGGGCATTGTTGAAAAACCCGGGCAACGCCGGGTATTATCGGCTCGTTGTAAATACTAATAACCTCCATCCAAAGGTTCATTGTAGTTCGTAGGGAGCGTCTTAAAATCATGTATAAGTGATTCGACTTAGCGGCCGTTAACAACCCATGTTAAAACTTCATGACTGAAGTTCTTAAATAAAATTAATGTGTTAGAATGGTGTATAAGATGTTCAATAAATACTTCTCTGAAATTATATTTTAATGCCTTCTGATAATTCATTACTTGTTTAAATTTAAATGGCTGTAAAATACGTTTGTATTGTATTATTTAATAGAATTGTTTGCAATAACAGAAATGTATTCTAGCAGAAATTGTAATGAAATTCTCAAAATCCTGAGACGTTTTATATTAATAATGTATGACTTGTTTGTCAAGAATGCATTTTGTAGGAATACAACTGGAAAAACATGGTGAATAATTTATCGCTGTGAAATCTGCTTAAGTGCAGAATGTAGGGCAGATCTTTGTCAGAATTTCGTGTAAACATCTGTTGCAGAATTTTTATTTGTTTGTAAATTAAAATTTCATGTGAATCAACAATTGTAATTATTGCGTTTGGGAGCAAATTAATATACTTAATCTTGTCTTGTTCCAATGCATTTGATTTTAGTTTTAGCTATGCGTACTCATTGATTCAGTACATTTGCCAAAATTGTCTTTTATTTCATCAAAAGACCCCTATTTCGTCACGACGCGTCGTGTATGGCCGGTTAAACGGTTCACAAGTTCGAATAAGGAAAACAAGATGGCGGCTCGCATCCGCAAACGTGATAAAATGATACAACCATTTCAATTCGAGCTGGTGAAATGTAACTCCTGAACTTGATTGTTTTTTGCAGCTACGAGCTGCGCATTTTATATGCATTTTTCATAGGACACGCTAAGGAAAATTCGGAAATGAATAACTCGTTTGGATGGACGTTATCCCCATACTTAACACAGCGCAGTTTACAATGCATGTGCGCATAATTTTGAACTTTCGTTGCTAATAGTGGTCTAAATATTCATTTTTTAAACTTTCTGACTGCACCAACGTCTTTATTGACATGTTTTTACTGGGATGGACCCTATTTCACGGCATCTTACAAAACCCTGTCAGTTCACCTTTAAATTAAACCAACCTAAAATCAAATAAATTACAGGGAACCATATTAAATTGAAATGAAATTAAATTAAACCGAACTAAAATTAAACCAAATGTTTTGAACTGAACTAAAATAAGCAAAACTTAGCTAATTAAACAAAACTCAATTGTATTGAAATTCAACAAAATTGTGGAAAACTAAACACAACAGAACTACACAGTTTAATTAAACAACTATATATGTAAACAACAAAATAAAACTACATTAAAATAAACTAAACAAAACCGTAATATCAAATGCGAAAAATTAAACCAACACAAATAACACTGTATAAGATTATGGATCATAACTGCTGCTTTGTCTTACTGAACGGTCACCACGCACTGCTGAACACTCACATATCGATCAGAAAGTTCACAGAAAGAGGGGCGTGGCTTACAAGGTATCGATCAGAAACACTTAATAAGCGGGCCGACAAACAGAGCCAGTCACACTGTGTGTCCGAGGGTGTAACCAGAAAAGAAAACGCAAACAAAATCGCTTTTTCCGCATGGCAGCAACATCATTTCCCCTATCAACTTAAGACAGGTCATCATTCATGTTGCCCAGCATCCCGCTGGGTGGCGCTACCGACCCGACACCCACTCCATCTTTTACCAATGTTCATCCTCCTCCCCACATTCACAATAACCAGCTGTCCTATACTTTTATAGTATACTCGCGCCTCTAAACAGATGCTTAATAAAATACTTCGATCCCTATTTGGGAAAGAAGTTCAATATTGATTTATTTCCGGTTCATTTCAAGTCAGTTTCATTCGCTTTTAATCGTCCATGTGTACTTCCATTGGCAAATCGATAATCGATTGTATTTACCTTGCGGCTGCAACGCCCCCTGGTGGCCATTATCTGATCCGCTGATGTCGGCACTGAGCACTAGGGGAGAAGAAGGTGCGGATGAAGGGGAGGAGTTATCCTGCGCTGATGACCACGCCTCGAGATTCTGTAACGAGAAAATCAATGTTTGGCATTGAAACAAGGTCAAATACAAAGGGGCGGCGCCCCCCGAAAGAATGTACGTCATTAATTACATACCCCCAAACGACTAATTAACGAAGCAACGAAACAAGGCCAACGTCACTTCCGGTTCGGAGCGCTAAGTGAAATTCCTGGTGTGTAATTAATTCGAGCGACAAACATCTAAACGCCATCAGTGGTCTTTATGTAGTTCAATGAACGCCCCCTGGTGGTGGAATGGCGTCGTAAACTCCTCCCCCCCCTAATGCCACGCCCCATTTTGGTATCCCAACTACTTATTATCACAATATGTGTTCGATTTTACAAATATGCAAAATGCCAGCAAAATGTCCTGATCCACAATCAATATAGATTCCACCATAGACAGGTTTCTACCACAGTTAGGTTTCCACCGTAGACAGGTTTCTACTATAGTCAGGTTTCCACTAAAGACAGTTTCCATCGTAGGCAGGTTTCCACTATCAACAGTTTCCAACATAAACAGTTTCCACCACACACAGTTTTTCCAACATAATTAAATTGTAAAATTTTCCGCAATAGACAGGTTTTCACCATGGACAGGTTCCCACCATAGACAGTTTCCAACATGAAGTTTCCATCATAGACAGGTTTTTCCAGCGTACAGGTATTTTTAAAACGCCAATCATGCGAGAATGATCCAACAAAGTCATATTTTCCACCATAGACAAGCTTCTACCATAGGCAAGTTTCCACCATGGACAGATTTCCACCATAGGCAGGTTTCACTGTATATTACCCTGCACCTGTTGTTGCTCACATTCTGTCATCATCAATGTACTGCTAAATTCCACAATGTAACACAATTAACCAATCACCCCCCCCCCCTCCCCATTTCACATCTAGACAAACCCAAGGAGGCTAAGCCATAGAACCAAACTCTTGTGAAAAGGTCTATTTAAACACAACACATCACGTATCTCATTTGCAACCGCAGCAATAAAGTACCAACAACTACACGAGGACAAAAAACGGCAAACAAACCACAAATTCCCATAGAAAACCGAAGAAAAAATGGCCGTTTCTTGACCCACAATTCTCGATAAATAATTTATTCCAACAGAAACCGTTGCAATAACCCCCCGTAACCCAAAAAGGGGTGTATATATACAAGGGTTACACACTCTGACCCCCATAGGTATTTGCACTAATTTGTCTACAAACAATCATTAAAGTGCGATGACCACTGATCTTACTTTAGGCCTACTTCTCATTGCACAGTGGCCTATATTTTGCACAATTTTCGAAGATGGCCGCCAATTATTTGTGACCAATTTAATATCCCACAATTCCACACCATTGTCTCCCTTTTAATCTCTCTTTTTTCATACAAATTAAACCCCTAATTGCATTTTCTGCTAATTACTTCAAAACGCTTTCCGCATTGATTCGGCTAAACGGCGCACAATGCATTTCTGGTTTGTAATCATTGTTATAATTTCCTACAATTTCACACACAATAGTAACCATATTTTATTTTTATCCCACCATAAACATGAACATAAAGTGATTTTTCTGTTTTACATTATTAATTTAAATTGCAATGTCAATATTGACAATAGATTGATTAATACAACTTGTTAATCTCATTAAATTCGTTAATTTGATTTCATCCAGAATGATTAAATTGTGGTATTATTTAATTAAAAATTACAATAAAAGGATTGACACTGCACAGTGAAATTTAATTTTACTTTACAATCTGGTAAACGCATGCGCTTTGAAAACCTATTTTAACAAACCTAATTAAATAAATACACAATGATGGTAATTAAAATACTAATTTGTCCAGGATAAATATAAGTCCCAAACTTTATTGTTTTTTTGTTAAAAGTAATTCTATATTTTTATATTCACAATTACAGTATTAATTACTTTAGGCCTGATTCTACCGTTACAATCTCACCGAATGACCTTTTTATGACCAAATAATTCGGTTTAAAAATTCTAATTATTTGCGAATTATCAGCTAATATCAAAATTAGTGCTTATTGTTTTCAAGGTATTTTTAATTAAAGAAAAGTCTTTTGTTGCCGTTTCCGCAGCGCGAAGCAAAAACGCGGCTTGTGCCAACATTCGTTCGTTGAATTCATATGTTGCTGTTTGTTAAGTACGTATTAATTTTTTGTCTCTAATTTTTCGAAAACATTTAAAAATGTGAGAAATTGCAATTACTTGCCAATGACGGCACAACAATGCAATTAACATATCACCATCACGACAGCATAGCGAACAACAATCGGAAATCTCTCAAGGGGGGCCCCAAAGTGAATTAACGTCTTGTCACACGTCACGTTAGGAATTCTTTCGACAAAAATGTCACCAAGTTTCTCATTTGTGACCAAATAATTTTTAGCAAATTACTACCATACTTTGCAGATCAAATCAACAACAATTTTAGGAATTCCATACTTACGCAGGAACAAACATGAAACAGAAAAACTAAAATCTGGAATTTTACTCGGTGAGGCTTTTGTCGAGTCAAAATGCCCATTTGTTTTGAATATAAGTATACTTGGATAACTGTGGTAATTCCAGGGCTGTCGTGTGCCCAATGGCATTAATATATTAACCAAATATGGCTCTTTGTTTAATTGAATGGTGCATTTACTTAATTATTTGGATAACTGTGGTAATTCTAGGGCTATTATGTGCCCTACGGCATTAATATTGACCAAATATGGCTATTTTTGTATGTAGATTAAATACTTGGATAACTGTGGTAATTCTAGGGCTATTATGTGCCCAATGACATTAATATTAACCAAATATGGCCCTTTGTTTATGTAGATTGAATACTTGGATAACTGTGGTAAATCTAGGGCTATTATGTGCCCTATGGCAGTAATATTGACCAAATGTGCATGGCAATTTGTTCATGTAGATTGAATACTTGGATTACTGTGGTAATTCTAGGCTATTATGTGCCCTATGGCATTAATATTGAACAAATGTGGCCCTTTGTTCATGTAGGTTAAATACTTGGATAACTGTGGTAATTCTAGGGCTATTATGTGCCCTAAAACCTAAATATTAACCAAATATGGCCCTTTTGCCAAACAGATACCCTTTGGGACTTGCAATTACTCAAATACTTGGATAACTTTGGTATTCCTAGAATTAAGTAATACATGCCCAATTATAGACTTACGGCCTTTTCGGCAAATTACAACCAATTATTTCTTGCACTTCACTTAGCAAGTCACCGCGTAATTCATTATTTACACCTTTTCTGCCAATTTACACGCTTTTCTCCACCGCTTGCATTTACATGTTCACCTTAATAATTCACACTCCTCACGTCAATTATTTACACATTTTCTAAATAATTAAAACACCTTCCGCATACATTCCTACATGTGCCCTTTTGCTCCTTCGTTAATGCACCCGTATTTGAAATTCAGATGGAGGTTTAAGAGTCAAACATAAGCCTAATTAATTACACTTTGTAGAGAAATAAAATCACCAAACTGCTTATTTATCATTACCTTTTTATCGCTGACAGTCAATATGTATCCCAACAGGTTCATAGCAACCGAAAGCGGTTTAAAAACGCAAATTAGCGCCACCTAGCGGTTGATTCTGTCAAGCTACAATGTTCAGTCGCAAGTGCAGTGCACACTCAACACCAACTTGATTTGTAATAACAGCTGGTTAAAATGTACTAAAAACACATTCTTCAGCGAGCAGCACAGGTGGCGCTGCAGTCGCCCCGCAAGTGGGGCAAAAAGGTTCAATAACCGTGGAAAGGAAAATGGCGGCTGACCACGTGACCCTGTGTCTTTATTTTACAGGGGGGTGAAAGATCGAGAGAACAAGAACCTCAAATACAATTCAAATTCAAATAGTGTATCAAGGTAAGTACGTCAGCTGAATAGAGACAAATATGGCCACCAGGGGTCACTGAGCATCAAATTAAATATGTTACGGTTTGAGTAATTTGTAATTAGTTTAAATAGACAAACTTTCCATTATATGCAGGTTTAACTATACATTGCGTAATTACAAACTGATCGTGACCAAATTGCATAGTGACGAATAATTGTGACAAATAATTGTGACAAATTGAATGTGACCAAATTACTGTGACGAATACATTGTGACAAAATTAACGTGACGAATACAGTGTGACAAAATTAATGTGGCCAAATTTAAAAACAATGGACCCTTGGTTTACGAACGACTTGGTTTATGAACAAAATTCGGTTCTTGAACAATGAATTTGTCAACCCAAGGACTATAGACACAAATTAGGCAGTAATTTTGTACAGTTTTTATAGTTTCTGCAAATGTAATCATCGTTTAAATGGAATTTATTATCCGTAAATACACTGTATTATTTGAATTACGTGTGAACAACATAAAGTACTGCATATTGTGTTTTTACAACTTTACTTTGCTTTTGCATACAATTTCCTGCAATAAATTACATACTATCATCTGGAGTTTGGGAACGGATAAATTCATTTTAAAATGTATTCCAATGGAACAAATAGTTTCGGTTTACGAACAATTCGGTGACCGAACAGTCTTATGGAACGGATTGTGTTCGTAAACCGAGGGTCCACTGTACTGTGACGAATTCACTGTGACAAACTGAATGTGACCAAAATATAGTCGGACCAGTGGTGTGCTTTTCCAATTGATGTGTTTAAGAATGCGCGCACGCCACAAGCGGTGGCTAGCTCAACTACAGAAACAGGGGTGGAAGCTTTCACCCAACCTATTCGATATATACCTTGCCTCACTGGTAAACACATGGGAATCATGGCAAATAACTATTGCTGCGTTCCCTTGTGTAAATTTCGACAGGAAATTGTCATAATAAAGCAAACTGGTTCAGTTTGAATCCTATTTTGTGCAAATTTGCGAAATTTTCGTAGTTTGGTGACACCATAACATAGAAGAGATACGTGCTCTAGCCCTGCTACTCTAGTTTCCAACCTGGCGGCGTAAGGTTCCACGCATGCGCAGAAATAAATTCCTAAAGGTGTTATGACAGGTTTTCGGAGCATACCCTTTAATTTTTCCCAGTTTACTGATACAAGGCCAAAAAAAGATTGGCGGGAATGAAAATTTGATTAAAATTAGTAAAAAGAAGTTACGACTAGTTAAAGATGTGACGCCGTGGTGTCGCAGAAGTGCGACTTTATGGCGCTGGTGTCATAATGTCCTGTGAGAAACGTGCGCCAGCCAATGAGACCGATCGTCGACAATTTCATCGAGTGGTGCAGCCGTGTCAGCCAATGAGCGTGCGCATATTTGGACAAGTTGACTGCCGGTGACTGCAGATTGCTTGGAATTTCGCACGCTCATATATCTCATGAAATATGGCATAAAGGCAATCCAGATTTTGACGATGTACACAAATATAGTGTAAAAATAGTTATGTGGACCCGGAAGCAATTTGGTTACAAGAAAAAAGTCTTGTCATAACACCTTTAAACACGTCAATTTAAACATTAATGAAATGCTCCATTGTTCGCCAATTAGCCGCCATTGTTCGCTAGTTAGCCATGAGGGAGAATGCTTCCTCCTTGAATAGGGGTGACTATAAAGGGCTCTACGGGTGACTGGTCAAAACCGGATTGGGCAATACAGCATTCAGCTAATCCTTTAATTGGAAAAGCGCACCATTAGGACTGGTACGACTACACTGCGGCAGAAATATTGTGGCGAAGTAGCATCAATGACGAAATGAACCGTGACTTTATGTAGGGCAACTTTACCCAAGTTACTGTTCTCTTAAGTATATTCGAACATCGACTGAAGCCCATTACCATTGAACAGTTTCCTGTTACACATGACATCCAATAACTGCAAGTGCGCGTTCCATCCCCCCAGGGGGCGCTCAACGAACACACCTTCCTTCCTAACCTTTGTTGTCCACCATCTTGATTCCCCAAAATTTCCAATCGATACCATTTTCGATTTCTTCGAAAAGCGTAACCAATCCCACTATAAACTGCCCTTTGGGTCCTGGCGCCCTTGGGTGTTAGGGCCCTTGGGTAACTAAGGGCTTCGGGAACTGACAAAATAACAACAAAATTACCTCCAGCCCCTTCGCAAAAAAAAATCATTTCAGTAAGTCACATAGCCGGCCACTATGATTATCACTAAATGTCGAAGGTGGCGCCACACGTGGTCGCCATGGCAACACTATACACAGCCCAAACACTTCTTTTGTGGTGTAAAAAACACTATTCGATTTGCGATAATTAGATCCAAATGCAATTTCCATTTGGCTTCCGCTTGCAAAAGTCATTTACATATGATGCCACAAGGGGCATTCATTCAGTGGTAGCTAGCGACATCTAGTGGCAGTGTAGACGACCGATTAAGCGGCGTCCCAATTAAGCGGAATGGTGGGGATTACACCGCGATGTGAATGTAGCGCGTAATCCCGGTTGCCGTCACGTGGGCCAAAGTGTTGCCAAGCACCGACTAGACGTCTTAATTCCTTCTGGCTAAACCAGGAATGTGATTTTAGAAAGAAGCGGACATTGGAACTAACCAAGATGGCGGCCAAAAGAAACCGAAACAATGGTTATCTGTGTGGAAACTTTTCTGATAACTCGTGCTGAAAACTCTTCGTAACAGCAAATAAGGGGCCTATTGCACTGTGTAAACTAAAAGGGCCCTAGTTATGCACATATAAGGTCACACACAGTTCATTTCGTCACATGCTACTTCACCATAATAAGTTGGACACGTTCATTTCGTCACATTATATTCGTCACAGTATATAATAACAATTATGTTAATACAAAATACAAATTTATGTGGTTTTTATAATTAATTTTAGAAAATACAGTTAAACCTGTTTAAGGCGGAATCTTAAATGAAAGGAAAAACTTTCCACCATAGACAGGTGTCATTATACAGAAATTAAAGTGAATTAAAATACAGTTTATGTGGTTTTCTATATATAATTTTGGAGAATACAGTGCAACCTGTCTAAGATGGAATCTCAAAGGACCTGAAAAACTTTTCCAACATAGACAGGTTTTTCCAGCTTTTAAAGGTTTTGTTTTAAAAACCCCCGAAGTAATTAAGTCAATAGCCCAACAAAAAGTTCATTTTTAAATATTTTAGACTGTTAACAGTTTCCACCACAGACAGGTTTCACTGTATATAGCGAGAAAAATGGGGAATTGAATGCAAGGTGTTTCAAAAGTCGCTAAGTAACGTGAATTATTTTAAAACACGTTTTTTCTTAATATCAAATCACAGCGCTATTCATGCTTTTTTAAACGCGAATTGTTACGCAATCGATATCAAACATGTATGTATACATACATACGTACCTTGGGACAAAATGAAACGGTTCAATAATATCCAGAGAGAAGAATGGTGACTGACGAAGACGAAAAGTGGAGCGAACAAGTTTGCCACGCGCCAAGCTCCGCCCCCAGCTCTATATGACAATCAAGCGCCTCCACTCCACCACCCTTCCCCTCTCGTTCCAAATCGACTTTCCCAACGCAGATCAACGTAATAATGCGTGACCGATTGGGACCGGTCGATTGCAAAGCGCGGGGGGAAGGGGAAGGATATAAATCGACTCGCCCATCTCTCTGCTATATGTATGTACGAATTACATGAGGGGAAAATGTAATTTTGCACGTTTCAATGTACGTGGGAGAAATTCGCAACTTCCGATCGCCATTTTGGCAAACAGATATACATGGAGAAAATCATATTTATATGAGAACTAGATTACTGCTCAAGTAGTACCAAGGATTTGAATGCAAATTCCGCGAATTGGATGCTGGGATGTAAAAAAAATTGGGGAAAAAAAAGAAAATTCAAGCATCCAGGTAATCCAAGTTGTAACATTATGGATGATTGAGTAGGCAATAAAATGAGCTATTCAACTCGTCACAAAGACACTTAATTGACATACTATTGGTCACACTTACCACAAACTATTCGTCACACGGTTGGTTACATATTCACAGTGTAATGTGTACTTTTCGTCACACACCTTTTGTCACACACTACTTTTGTCGTGCATCTTGGCACAAAACAATTCGTCACACTAATCTCTTTTGTGTTAAAATTACTAAATATGCTAAATGGATTTTTCCTATTATATAAAAATTTAGACCCGGTTTGTTTCATTTCTTCACTAAAGTTGACGAAAGTTAATCAGTGTGACGAGTTGGGCTGTGTCGAGTAGTCCGTGACGAGGAGTGCATGACGAATAGCTTGTGACGACAATTGCATGAAGAGCAGTTTGTGACGAAGTTACGAATGTGACAAGCTGCTTTTCACGAACAGTGTGACAAGTAGTACTTACCTTGTGACGAACAGTGTGTTTGCCTGTAGCTTGGGGGCCATCCATAAATTACGTCACGCTAAATTTTCCGGTTTTAGACCTCCCCCTCCCCCATGTCACACAAGGCT
>JAQIWR010002715.1:0-10623 GCA_034695945.1 Glomeris hexasticha | reverse complement strand
CCTCTGTAACGCTCCGTAACGTAAGTGTACATACCCCCTCCCCCCATTAAGCGTTACGTAATATTTGAACAGCCCCTTAGAATGCGCATACTGTTCCTAAAAATAACAAATCTTGCATTTTTCCTGCTAAACTAATGAAGCTCTACAACTTTCAATTTGAGTTCATGGCTGCATCATCCACCGATCATTCAATAATAAACGAAACATGATAGTACACTATTGAATTGAATGGGCATCAGCGATATCACCATAGGAACCACCGTGGATGACAGATATTTCTTGACCATAACCTATAACCTGGCCAGAGCCATTATTTTCAAACATTCTTTTTACTTTCTAAACAGGAATTTCATTCTTCCCTACCATTTATATAGAATCGTGGCCAAATAAAGTTGAGGTCTTTGGGATCTGGTGTGTATAGCACATTTTTTCTCTCCACCAGGTGTAAAAGGCCTCATTGAAAGTGTTATTGCTAAAAATTTTGGTTATGAAATGTAACTGTAAGTTAATGAATCCTAATTTCGAACTTTGAACAAGTTCAAAAGTGATTCGTCTACAGAAGATTTTCAATACGAAAATAAAATTCGTATTGCATATTTAGAGCAGTATGAGGTAGACCAGAAAGTCAAAACAGATCTCACACTATCATAGGAACATTATTAATATTACACTTATATTCCATATTCGTATTTTCATTTTCTCAAGAAAGACTGCCCAATAGTTACAAAATCACATTTGAACAAATGATTGTGCAGAACAATTTACCATCTCTCCCCGTTAATGCACTAACTAGTAGTACATTGTTGTAACGTTTTAGCTATTAGGAGCCGCAGAGAATAAACCCTGATAAGTTGCTCAGCGCAATTGTCGAAGTGCGATGCTCATCGTATGCACCTCATTGAAATTCACTATAGTTTGATCAAGCACAAGAAGGAACTTGCAACAGGTTGGGAAGGGGTTGTAAAACAGCTTTGTGGGTGGAAATTTAACTCCTTAATTAATAATTGCACCTCCAACACAACCGAATGAGTCACGCGAACCACCCATCCCAAGTCCTTTCTCATGCTTAATCAAACTTTAGTTATTATACTCGGTTTGAATTAATGAATGCAATAGTATTAGAAGTATTACTTACTGGGGTAGTAGATGACTCTGGTGTTGTCATTGGCCGCCATGTCATTAGAATCTCTGGAGGAGTTAACGAGAGCTGTAGGTACGCAGCGCAACAATTGCGCGGCGCTCCTGCCACCGACTCCGTTAATGGCCGCCGTTTCAGTGAGTGTTGCCGAGTTGTGGAGCGATGTAGTAGTGTGTAGTGCGCGGAAGACGGGTTGGTAGTCGTGTTCGCAGATGCACACTCCTTGGCGACTGCACTCCGAATGCGCAAGCCGACAAGCTGGCACGCATGGACGAGCTTTTCCATCGCAACCTCCTACCAATCACAAACACAAAACCACCATCATACATTTATTCTCACTCTTTCTTCAATATTGTCTCAACAAACAATCCCCCATATAACCCCACCCCCTCATTCTTTCTTTAATAAAACTTCATGTCTCATTATCCACGATATACGTATCGGAGTATAGATATATTGTTACCCAAACTTTTTTCTTACTTGCCACTCGAAATATAGAAACACATTTGTCTGAGATCTTTTGTCCGAAACTCTCCAGAAATAACAGTAGCAGAATGTCTGTCATCTTCAAAAACTGACATTATCAGGATAATCACGACCAATTCTAAAAAATATCATGAACTCACTCACCACGTACAGAAAATTGTATTTGATTAAGGAAAAATAAAAATTAAAGATTAAAACATATGGAATTTATTGTTGTTTCACAACGAAACATATTTGTAAATTGTGTTGTATTAAAAATGACAAAAACTGTAACGACGACAATAAAAATATCACGAATAAAAGAACAATATTCTAATATCATAACTATCAGAATTATCAGTCAGTAGACAGATACCCTGTGTAAATAAAGTATTGAGATATGTCAGCACATAAAATATTGTTATATTATTATCAAACGAGTTGGGGATTTCTTCGTTTCTATTGACATTTCGAGACATGGAATATGTAAAATCATTTTCAAATTACTATACACTGTGTTGCTTTTTATTCTTAGCTTATAACAGATGGGATGTTGTGATTTAGTAGGCTTAAAGTACAATATGTTTTGTTTTCATAAATAAATTATTTTGTTATCTCTGTCTCTGAGCAATTTCGTTTGTAAGGAGGAGACCATATTGGCTTTATATTTCGCTTCAGGTGGAATTTATTTCGTTTTTCTTTCTTCCCTGCAGCAGATCTAGCAAAGACAAATGCTTCTTTCTTAGATTATAGCTGCAGGAAGACGATTGATCACTGACGAAGTTTATGCAGTATTAATGTCAAATTTAGACAACCCACACACACACACCACACATTGGCTTCATAACAACGCATACCAAAATAATCCAGTGCCTATATAGTTGGAAAAATCGATTTTTAAATACTACATGACCAAAAAACTTCTTTCTCTTTCTAAAGGTCAAAATTACATTTCCTTTATTGATAAAGCGATATAGAAACAATTCTCAAGTATATATAGAGGAATACATAACATATTATTACAGTGTTTCTACTGAACTTCAATTTCAAAAGTTATGCTTTCCAGTACCAGGCACTTAGGACTTACATTGTAACCTCAATAAAATTTTGTTATTGAGTTAGAATACACATATTGTTATTGAAGAATGTGCAGTATAATACTGGACTGAATTGTAAGAAACGCAATGAAACCACTTTGCGTGAAACATCAGAATTGCGAACACGTTTATTCCAATACCACGCCAAGCTAGCAAAAACAAGTAAATCGTGAAGAAAATCAAACTGCCAAAAACAGTTTTGATTTATACTTTCCAAAGAATAAACTATTTCTGTTAAAAAATATTGGTTCAAACCGAATTGACAATCTGTGGGAATCTCTACCAGCGCGGTCATGAGCGATACGCAATGCGCAGTCGCGCGCACTCCTCCTAACTTGAATTGTACACAAACATAGTTCAGAAAACATACATTAGCAAATAACAAGGAATAAAGAAATAACATAAATTGGGCGGAAAAATAACACAACGCTTGTTGCTAGGCGATTCGGAAGAAAAATTGGAGGAAACATGCAGGTACTGATGCGGATTCTCATCTTTCAAATTACAGAGATCAGGTTCTTGCGACAGGAAACATTGAAAGGGCAATAGGAAAGAAGGAAGAATCAATATTGCAAGAAGCCATACTGTTGCAATTTCGATACTAAGAGAGAAAAAGAAGAAAAAATCTAAATTTTGAGAAAATTTGATATAGCAAGATTTTTTTTTCAAGAAGAACACTACACGTGTTTCTCATTCTCGATGAGCAATTCATCGATCAGTGGACACCAAAAAGCTTTTACATTTATTTAAAGTTGAGCAATTAAAATGAAAGTGGAGTAAGACTTCTAATGAACACCCCCCCAACTTGCCTTAAAGATGGCGCCGCATTTTCATTACGCGATGGGTAACAACTAAATATCGATTTGCAAGGGCAAAACTTCCATCTTATCTTCTTGTCAGTGTTAAATATCACATTTAACGATGTAAGATGGCGACTGGGGCAACTCATATGGGCTGCTTTAAAAATGTGAGGCATTGAAAGAAATAGAGGAAAATAAAATAAGGTTTCAAGTGGATATGTGGATGCCGAGCACATAGGTCGTTTATTGCACGACGAAAAAGGATGAAAACGAATCAAATTAGGAGTTGGAAGGTGAGGGAAAATGCCCATTCATCCTAGCTTCATCCCACACAATTCAAGTAGCATCCTTCTGGGGGATATATGTTAGCACGGCAAATATAGCAATATCGAAGAAAAAGAGCACTTGCCGAGAAAAGCCTCATCACGGCATCGTTGAAAACAGTTATTATTATATGACCAACGGGAAAAGACTCAATAGAATACTTGCAAGTCAAGCTATTTTCTTTTTAACTCATTGGTGGACACCAGGCCATCACATCAAACCCTCCCACAGTCTGCAAATTATACCATTTGATATATTACGTATAATACGCGTCACGTTACGATGATCTTCGGCTGCGTCATTAACCAACTTCATCAAGAATACAAGTGTGTATCACAGACAGAAAGCATATTGTCTAAAAATAGTTAAAGGTGAACAGAACAAGTTTTGTAAGGTACCCTGAAACTTTAACTACCTGAAGAAAAGTCATGAAGAAAGCATGTGATGCAACAAAATCTGTGAGGAAATTAGTAAAAAAAAGTTATTAGACTTCGAAGTTTGAACGTAGGTTTATCGGGCACCCACAAATGGATGATCCCCTGGCTTTCGAATAGGGGATCATCCATTGTTGTGCGCCCTACGGTCGAACTTTGACGGCTAATAACTTTTTTTTTACTAATTTCCACAGAGATTTTGTTGCACCACTTGCTTTCTTCATGACTTTTCTTCAGGTAGTTAAAGTTTCAGGGTACCTTATAAAACCGTGTCAGTTCACCTTTAAGAAATATATTATTTATAACTTATATGATATAATAAATGTGTTGGAAATGTTATAGAAATAACTGACCTTGGATCCTCTTTCGTTGAAAATGATTTCCACATCGAGTATTGCTCCAAATTGCTGCAAATAAAAAAAGGAAATGACAAGATCAATTGTGACGTCATCGAGTAAAACGTCGGTGCATTTTCAATGAGCGCAAGAATAAATCGCTTATTGTACAAGTTCTTCTCATACATACAGTATAAATAAAAAAATATATCGACACGAATTGAAGACGACATTACTCTCTGAGAAAGAAATTTAATAGCCCAAAAAATTGGACAACTCCCTAAAGAAGGAGGAGGAAATAAAAAATGTCTGCCACATTTCATTTTTTTCTCTCTCGTCCCAATTCAATGAATGTTATTAATGTTGCAAATACGATTAAAAACTTCCTCGAAATTCTATTGGTCGATTTTTAATGCTCGGTCACTATTCAGGATCAGTGTGTGACTTATACTACAACTTTCCAGTGGGGTAATTCAGAGTCATTTTAAATTTATTATAGTACAGTTTCCATCGAATGTTTTACTGTCATTTTATATGGTGGTGGTGGTGGCGCTGCGATCGTCAAATATACTCCCTTCTTTCTCTCTGGGGATTGTAATGATTCTAATAAACATGGTCCATATCGAGGTCTATATATTATCCCCAATGCACACATAAACATGAAATGGATGAGAATTATGTCCCTTCTTTTCGACGTTATCCATTAATTATAGACTGTATTTATAAACTTCATATCCGCAATTCACAAAATTCCCCTATAATTACTAATTTGTGTTTATTTTAATTAATTTCAATAACATTTAAAGGTGAAGTGACATTGGTTTGCATGGTACACCTACCCTGAAACTTAACCAACACCAAGAAAAACCATAAAGAAATCAAGGTTATCAACTAAAACTCTGTGGAAAATAGTAAAAAATTATAAACACTTAAAATTGAAGGATTAATTAAGTTAGGAGGTTCATAAATGCTGATGGCCAACCTCAATTATCTCAGAAAGTATCAAATTGGAGATATATGAAAGATGTTTTATTTTGAATAAGGAAATGTTATACATACGCTGATTCTGAAAATCGCATTCCCGGTGACCTTGAACGTGACCTTGACGGTTTTTCAGTTGATATCTCTGAAACTATTCAAAATAGGACAATGGTTCCAATTGTCCTATCCCAGTAAGCACCTCCCACTGCCAATATGGCGGCCAAAGTGAGGGAAATGGCGGCCAAAGTGAGGTAAAAGCTGGATTCTGATTGGCAGAAAACCAGTTCTCTCACATAATGACGTCAGCTCGAAAATTGTTTCAGCCAATGGTGGCTTACGTGGGAAAGGTCAATTAAGATTTCATTGTCTTTATTCTAACTAGTTGAATGATTTTCTAGTAATAACACTACCATCTTAATGGGCCTTCGTAACAGATTTATCAGGCCCTGTGACTTAAATTAGTATATCCATTTACGCGAATGTCGCGCCTTAGAAGGAATCGACCATGTAAATTTCCTATTTAAATAATTTGCAGAGGACAGAGTATATAAGTATAATAAACAACTAATAAACATACTGTTCATAAAATGTGATATTATTACATTTGTAGATTTGGCATGACTCGAGATGATGCGGTGAAAGTTGTCGAAGAAAGGGCAGCAGCTCGACCAGAGTTCAACGCTAACATTTTATGCAATGGCAGGACTTTCAATTGCAATGCTCAGTCCCCATACAGAACTGCAAATGGTGCTTGTAACAACCTCAATACACCCACTTGGGGAATGGCAATCGTGCCAATGGAGCGTATAATTGCCCCACGATACGCTGACGGTAAGATAACCAAACCGTTAACAATACTTTCTAAATTGTCATTTAATCCCTGAAATGTCCTCCCTCCTAACTCATAAGTAAACCTGAAAGTACATTGCAGTATCCCAAATAATTCTGTATTAAAATTACTCCCCATTATACACGTATAGGTGTGAACGCGCCAAGGAGAGCTCAGTCCGGAGCAGAACTTCCCAACCCAAGAACGATCAGCAACATCGTCCACCCAGATGTCAATGTACCACATGCTGCTATTACCCACATTACAATGGCTTTCGGACAGTTCCTTGACCACGACATAACATCCACACCAGATCAGAACAGTTAGTGAAGTTGCGCGCAAACTTTACCGATAGCCACGATAAACACACGCGTAACTACTTATGGTACTTTGGTTAGATCTTCCTTGCTGCAGTAACCCATCGATGAGAGACTGTTTCCCAATCCCAATACCTCCTAATGATCCAGACTATGCTCAGTTTGATGTCAGGTGCCTGGAATTTGGTCGATCAGTTCCCGCATGTGGATCCAGTAAGTTTGATAACTTTCTACAACTGATGAAATTTATTATTGAATGTACTATACATTTGATTCCAGGTCCAAGGGAACAGATAAACCAAGCAACATCATACATTGATGGCTCCCAGATTTATGGTAATTCCGTAGCAGAGCAAAACAGACTGCGCGCTTTCTCGGGTGGTAGGTTACCTTGCGATACTATTTCAACACATGTGCAATAAAATCATCCGCGCAGTTGTTATATAATACGAATAACTAGCTACAAACTGATGTTAATGTTATGATCTTTATAATTGTTTAAGGGCTTCTGGCTACGGAGATGTCAACTTTCCTTCCGCGTAACGCAAGCAATACGAATTGTGGAAATGCAGCCAGGGGAATTTCATGCTTCATTGCAGGTATTTTTAAGTTCAATTCACCAATATACCATTGTTGATAACTGGAAATATACCGGGATTTGGAAATTAGTTATTAATGTTGTTATGCGTGAATATTGAATTCCAGGTGATGACCGTTTGAATGAAAACCCTGGACTACTCTCCATGCACTTTATTTGGTTGAGGGAACACAATCGCATTGCTAACGGACTGAGAACTGTAAACCCATCCTGGAATGACGAGACATTGTACCAAGAGGCCAGGTATTACACTGTTTCAAACACCTATAACCCAGATTGATCACATATGTATTTCACGGTAACGTTTCTCCGCAGACGTATCGTGATTGCCGAGTTGCAAGATATCGTTTATAGTGAATACTTGCCAGTAATTCTGGGACCTACAAACATGCAACGTTTCAATCTCAACCCTCCACAATCCGGTGGTTTCACATTCTACGAGAACAACATCAACCCGGGAATAATCAACAGCTTCGCGACAGCCGCTTATCGTTTCGGACACTCGCTCATCCAAGCCTTTTTCAATCTGGCTGGAAACGGTGGATCTTTCGATCTCCAGTTCCACTTCAATAACCCCGAATTGCTTTACACTAGTGGCAATGCAGAAAGAATTGTCAACGGATTGGCTCAACAACCATCACAGGTATATACGCTTGAATGTATATTTTGGGTCCATTCGCGCAAGGCATGTATCTCCCAATCTTCAACCATTACCTTTAAATAAGCATTCGAATTAAGTTGTATAAGTATTTCTCAATGCAATATACTGTACAACTCTACAAATGACAGCAGTTGTTTAAAGGTATTCTCAAAATTTGTTACGTATGTTGAGGGACCAGACTCTAACCGTGTCTGGCGTCAACTTGAAAACACAACTTTACATTAACTAGCAACAAAAATTGCACAGTAGCTACTCCTAGCACAGTTGGCTTCAGAACTAGTCTATATTTTGCAAATACACTTCTATATAAACTTTTAGATAGCCTTACATCAGGCCCATTCATGCAAAACATGCATTCTTAAAAGTTCAAAGTTCACATTTCACCAACAGTATAGTGTGGGAAAACTGTTGAAACTGTCCATAAGCAATGGGATTAAACAAAATGGTCCTCAACTTTGCGAAAACTGACTTACTGATCATAAATAATACGTGGACCACACTTGAACGTATGAACAAAATGGTTCACATCTACACAACTGTAAATGTGAAAAATGTGGAAGTAAACAGTATGGACCGTAAAATACAAACTTATTGTAAACAGTGCAGACCACCACTACAAACTTATACTGTAAACATTGTGACCACAATTATATAAATCAATGTCCGAACCTTAACAACGTACTTGATACGCTAAGTATTATTTTGACAGAATATGGACAACTTTGTTTCCGAACCATTGACGAGCCATCTCTTCCAAGCCCCTGGTGCTCAATTCGGTTCTGACTTGGCAGCCACCAACATCCAGAGAGGAAGGGACCATGGACTTCCAGGTTACCCATTCTTCCGCGACGTTTGTGGACTTTCAGTACCGGGCAACTTCAACGATCTGTTCAGCATGTTCCGTGACAACACGGTGCCCCTATTTCAACAAGTTGGATACCAGTAAGTATTTCCTTTCCAATTGTATAATAGCACAACACTTCAAAAACAATACTCACTCGTATGAGGGATGTGTCAATACATTATATTGCACAACTTGTGATGCATGAATGCATTAGAAATTATTGTGCCTTTGCAGCTCACGAGGAAATTACGACATGTGATGTTCCAATGTATAGAATTTATTTGCTTATCATAAAATTGTTTTGCAGGTCTGTGAACGACATAGATCTGTGGCCTGCTGGTCTCAGTGAACGTGTCACAGAAGGAGTTGTTGGACCAACATTTGGGTGCATCATCGGCGCGCAGTTCAACCGCTTGATGTACGGAGACAGATTCTTCTTCACTCACACCAACACAGTTGGCGCTTTTTCAAGTGGTAATTAAATAAACCATTAAACTCATTTAATATACTTACTTTAGTCCCAGTACATTCATGATTCCACCTTTAAAAAAAATCCCATTTTCCAGCACAACTTGCAAACATCCGCGCTAGGACTTATGGAAGTGTGATCTGCGACAACGCACCTGGAACCACCACTTTGAGACAGAATGTATTCTTACTAGGAGGGTAAGTGCTTACTTAGCCTGTGTATTTCCAGGTAATCCAGGATCTTGCAAGTGCAACATTTTCCCAACTTTTTCTCAATTTGCAGAACCCAGGTCAGCTGCGCCAACCAGCCCAAGCTCAACTTTGAATTGTGGAGAATGTAAACTGCTTGTAAAAAGAATGTTTACAATCCAATAAAACATATATGAACTACTAAATGATGCAGTAATTATTATACCATATCATCAACTCAATTACAGCGAAAATTTAATTGAGCAGTTCGCACGTATACATATAATATGTACACAGGCATTTCTTTTCTTATAAATCTCCAATGTTTATCGTTTCGAAAAACTTAATTATATATAATAATATAATTTCGTAATGGAATGAGAGACTTCAGTGGAAAACCGAGCCATGAAAGCCGACTTGTGAGAGGAATGGTGAACGTGGAAATGCGTGTTGGCGAGATAGCGCGGTAGGGAATTTCTCGTAATTCAGTTTCCAGATTTGGAGTGGATGGCTGTACATGGTCACTGGACGGTTGGCCTGATCCAAGCTGCATTGTGGATGGTCAACGGCCAAAGGCAAGTTGCCATCAACAAAAGTACATACTTGATTAGGATATGCGTGGCGCGGAGCGGTCATTGGTGAAAGTCCTGCGCAGTTTCACAGTGGCGAACACATTCCTATCAAAACCAGTCAATTATATTATAAGCTGTGACGTTATATTTTCAAATCTTACTATGTATAACAATATTTTTATGAAGCTATTCAAAACGAGATTATTGTAAAATATATATATTTCCCAAAGGACCTACTCGTTGTGCACTGCATCCAGAATTGTTTAATTTACTTTTAAATTATGTACAATTGCTATAGTTTGTTTTGTGAAATTGCACTATTCATTTATAAATGCGAACTATAACCTTGAAACTGTTATAAACTGTCTGAAATTAATTACTTGTTTTTCAGTCACAGATCGTTGACACAAATTACATTTCAGTTTAAAGGGACAGTGAAGTCAAACAAATATTTTTTATATGTTATTCAGAGTGATAAACTATAGAGAATGTCCATTTGGTATGTTAACCAATTCGCAATGGTTAACGAGTTATTAATTAAATTCGAAAAAGGTATGCTGACAGCAAATTC
>JAQIWR010002714.1:0-10623 GCA_034695945.1 Glomeris hexasticha | reverse complement strand
TTTTATCTTGGGAACAAAATGGCGGACACAAAACGTTCCTGAGTTGTCGCTACTCTTAACTGTATATAGGGACTCTACGGGAGTGGACCGGGTAACGCTACCTGGTGTTAAAAAACAGCACGTGAATGCGACTGAACAAAGCCAGTATAGATACCTCTTCAGTTTCTCATTATATTGAGCATTGCTACCATGGTATTTATTCAATACAAATATTTTCAACCCTCATTATGCAATACGAATGGTTACTAGTGCTTTACTGGTATTTCAGTTTTTCATTTGTGGGAAGGGGGTATATATAAAAACTATTGTGTATCATGGAAATAACTGCACACACGTAGCCCATGCGAAAAACCCAATGTCGAAGGCATGGAGGTTTAGGTGGAAGTGACATGGTCGTTAAATGACCTCTCTCATATTGGCAGTGGCAAGCATACTCATACAACCGGAAATAGCGGATATTACAAATGTAATCCAAACTCGGCACCTCATCAGAGTAAAGCCCCAGGGGGATACATACTGTAGTTGGCCCAAATGATGATAGTATAATGTCAGTCAGACGTGCCAGTCTAGACCACAGGAAACATTTGCAGACATTGGACTATAAAGGTGCACAGATTGCATACAAATAATGGTGCATGGAATGCTATGACTGTATAGACGAACCTAAAATAAGACAGTAATATCTGAATTTGAAAGTTGTGGTCGGCATGCAATTGACCTATTCCGCATGCAGTAAGCCGCCATTGGCTGGAAATTACAAATGTTTAATAATTTCGTCCTTAGTTGGGATCAAGAAGAGAAACTGGTTTACCACCAACCAGATTGCAGCTTTATTCCAAACTAAGACGCCCATATTGGAAATGGCGGTGCAACTGAAAAAGGACAATTGATATTGTTGATGTACAATACACAAAGAAGATGAGCAATTCCAATATTTAATAGGCCCTACTCCGCATTCCATTAATTTTACAATCATAATTTGTCGCCCACAAACCCATGACTCAGAAGGGCTCAATCTAACCACGTGCATCGAGCTGTCACCAGTTATAAACCCAGTGTATTGTACCTAATAATGTACAAATGTGTATGTTTCATGATCATGCCGCTATGTATCGGAGTGCAACTAAAAATGCGCACCCATTAGTTCTTTGTCTACCTGTATTTCGCATTCATATAAAAGGGATGATTTCATTGTGTTGTTAGTTGTGTATACTGTATGTGCTTGTTCACGGATTAAAGATTTCCGGTTAGCCAAAAGATTGAAATTTCATGTGATCACGTCACAATATTATAATTCACTTTCTGAAATTAGCAACACATGGAAATTAAGCGACATTTTTGCTGCCACACGTACACTCAGCCATGGCATATGCAAGTTGGTCTGTATGCTACTTCAGACGTTTATATAAAATTCATCGATTTCGCGTCTCGGAGAGCGAGTGAGTTAAATAGTGGGAAGTGTTGAGAGAGACTCATGAAGAGCAAAATAGTATATAGGAATTTGAAGCGCCCAGCACTGCTGCCAGCGCCCCTGCGAGCTTTTATGTTAATTATTGCGCAATACAGATGTAAGGATTTTATCCCCAGCTGTGCTTATCTTATCATTGCAAAGACACCTACTGTATAGAGATGCTCTTCAAGCTTCCCGTTTCCCTTTTCAATAAAAGCTCGTTTCCCTGCGCCACTTTGCTGCAAGTAGCCCCATGATAGCTGGAGATGTTATGCATGCGGATATGCGTATACTGTATATAGGGGTGGGGGGAGAGGGGCGGGGGGAAGAAAGATGAGAAGAAGAAAGGCGAAATTCACGGATTTCTCTTATCGATCGATTGGCTGGCTGTCACGCGTCGCTGATTATATTGCGGGGAAATATTTAGGAGCTAGAGAGTTGGAGAAGGGTGGATTGAAAATAACCTTCCTTATCCTCCATTTCAAACAAGAAACGACCTTCCGGTGTACGCACCGGCACCGTCACAAACTCCCCATGGCGCCGACAGCCAAAGACGAATGATCGCAACTTTGCTTCCTAAAAACGACTTTCTTCCTAACAAACAACATCGTCTGCTACAAAAGCCAACTGCGGCGCGCCATACATAAGTAGGCCTACTTCAGCTTCGTATAAAATGCCCGCCACATTTGTCAAATGAACACAAAAAATGATGCCAACATCAGCAATTCCTTTATAAATACTGTTCGCCTAAACGCAGTCAAGAACATTTGTATAACTGCATGGTTGCAAAGATTTTAACAATTCAATTACTCGTTAGAACTTGAGAAAAATTAATTATGCTATTTTCCATCTACAAATGAAAAAAAAAAACACAGACTTATTTGTAATATTAATTTACATAGGAAATAAAATGTTATGCGGATTTATATGAAATTAATGGATGAAGGAGGAAAGGGGATTAAGAAAATGTGTATGGGGGTATAAAAATGCATAATATTCAATATAATCATAGTGAGTCTCAGCTCAAGATTGCACATTTCAACGATTGTTAAAAAATAACATCACATAATCCCTAAGTAAAAATATTGCAAAATACACATCAATTAACTTTATTAAGTAAGTTACATCAATTTGGCATCATGACAATTTTTTTGGTTTAAATGTTTATTCAATAAAGCAAGAAATCAATAGTGAATCGCTGCAACCTTGAGTTGAGACACACTATATTGAGCAATTAAAAAATATTTAAAAAGTTTTGTAATTGACTGTGAAAATATTAGACACGTGTTTATAATGCATTTTCTCACATTTTATAATTCAAATATAGAATAAAGCCTTGAATATCATTTTCTATATACATTACAATTCATTTCCTCGATTTACTTTGCAACAAAACTGCTTTTTGGAACTTTATACAATAACAGCAAACTAAAAAATATATACTGCAAACATGTGCTCACAAATGTTTCAAACTTGCACGAAAAATGTGAGAAATGTTGCCACTATTTATGTTGCCACACAGCTCGCAGGAAACTCCAGCATTACATTTTAGTACCCTTTTAGTACTAGTACACTATAAAGTGACATTAATTCTGAAGTCCGCTTGTAATAAAACTTTAAAAGTTACATATAATGCAAACATTGTCAAGCCACACCACGTTCATTACAATATAGAGCCCATTGAGATCAGAGACTTTATTCGCTATATACTGTATGTATATAGCTAGTAACGACTTAAAAAGTATAAAGTATAAAGAGATGGGAAAAATAGTTGGGTCTGAAAGCTGGCAATATTACGAGAAAGCAGAAAAATTACTGGGCCGTGTCGTAAAATGATTAATGCCTCACAATAACGGCATTCCTTTTCTTGGGAAAAGCAAGAATTACTTGTCCCCTTCCTTATCCTCAACTTACTGCTCAAATATATGACCGATTCCTTCAAGAGGGCTTTTAATATCTTCCAAGTGCACATATAGTAGTATTCCGTAAATCATGGCCTATTTATCCTATTCAATTTGTAGACTGCTTTTCCGGAATTGCATCCAGACTGGACGGATCATCGTAAAAGTACAAGTTTGGCTCGTATTTTCCCAACTCCTCCTCCTTTCTACACATAGTTATAGTACTTGAGGGGGTTATATGAAGTTGTATATAACGGAATAACCTCCCTCAACTTCTTTTCCGGCATCTTAAATCCCTTGCATCTGCATAACAAGAGGCGAGATGAAGGGGGAACCCCTCTCTATTTCACCCTATCCCTTCTCCCCCTTCTAACTCAATCCCTAAATAAAAACCCTCAGATGAAGGAAAATATATATGTAATAAGACCGTATATATTGTCATAAAATTTCAGAAAGAAGGAGCTGGAAAGCGGCAAATGCGCGGTTGGGTGTCACCAAAGAAGAAATGACGAGCTCGTAATTTCACGCAAAGAAAAGAGACAATTGCTAACCCAGAGAGAGTTTCGTCGTTTCGACGCCAGGGGAAGCTATACTTGCACCCGTCTGCCATTAAAATGTAACATGGATGGTGTGTTATTATGTAGATATATATGAGTAATTTTGCTCATGCTAAATTCACATTGTTAAAATACAACCATGTATTATTTCTCAGGAGTTATTTGTTTTTGTTATCAACGTAGCGAAAATTTTAAGAAATTAAAACATACAAACAGAAACAAAATTACACGTTTAATGAGGATATTACATTTTAAATTATCGTTTTACTTGTTTTTAGCTGCAGCGATTCTTATATTTTTAAATACTTTTTCCCAAAAACTGCTTTCAAAATCTATAAAAAGAAAATTATTTTTTGTGACAAAAATATCATTAGATTTGAAAGAGCACAGAAATTTGAAACCCACACTAAGGCGATATCTTAAAGTCAAAACGTTATTTAATGCAATAGCAGCCTCGAAAAATGATTAAATAAAATTTTAGAAGTTCTTATAAAAATTCGAAAAACATAATTAATTCCTACTCACAAAAACCATAGAAAAAATCTTTGCATTTTTCGTTATTCTTTGTAAAATAACACTTCAAATATACAGTATATAATAAAAGCTATTGTGAACTATGCAGAGCTACATCAGGAATGTGATTTTGCAAATAACTCATTTTTGACAAAATGTTGATTGAATTGTTTTTCTATATGCTGTGCCTCAATTATTGAATATAAAGCGAAATTTTCCTGAGAACGTATAACACATTCAGACTTCGTCAATCTGATCACTGCTATAGACAAATGACTGTATATAGAAAACCGTTTTTTTATTACAGTTTACATAAGAAACTGCAACAATTTTAGTGTTGCCCCACACGTTCCAAGTGGAAACCATTTTATAAGTGTCGAATGGTCGAATGTTTACGCTCAAGATTCGTGTAACTTAATTGTAGAAAAACTTGGAAGAAATCAGGAAGACGGAAGTGGAATTTGAAAACAAGGGTCTCAATGGGAAATGTATTGGAAAAACTATGTGCGTGTGCGCGCATGCGTGTAGCATTTCAAACGCTTTCTTGCCACTCCAACGAGTCACCAAAGCAGTGATAAGTACGTTCGTTGCCACTCAAATGCCTACACACATTGAACATCCAATACGCGTATACCTATTTTTCCTTTCCTTTTTTATCGTCTCTTACCACTTTCCTTACATACAGTACTTCACAGAAAAGCTCTTGTGAGATAGAAATTGTGCAGAGCGCCTGCAGCCGCAATTTGTTGCTTCCTTTCACTGCACACTGGATTACCGCCCAGGTTATGCAAATAGAAATGTGAGTGCGAATCTTACTTAAGATAGGTTTATACATGTACACACATACACAGAGTGCATGTATATGTGCGCTTCAATTTTCAAAGAAAACAACCCCCACTTTTGAGCTCTTAATCTGCGCAGGAAATCCTGAAATGAGAACGGCTATGTATACGCGTATATAAACCCTAAGGGAATCTTCTTATATCCCCCATAAGACACTGCATGGTTATAAGTTGCATTCGGAAAGTAGCCCTACTCAAGTGGCATTGCAACATTGCAAACTGAAAATAGCCAGCTTGGGTCCAAATTATTGCCAAGTTTCTCAAATATTCACCGGTCATGTCTCGCAATAAGCCAAAATGTGCTAATTAGCTCCACTCACAATATACAGTACAGTGTATACGTGCTCTTGGTATTAATTTGCCAGTCTTTATTTTGATTAGTGTACGCTAACATTGCCCATGAGATTTACTTTAGTAGCCTCTTTCTTGCTACACATTAAGATTTGTATAAGTTGTAATATTGTAGTGCATGTAGTGTATAATCTTGTTAATTTGCACTTCATTTCAAATGCTCGTTGCATCTCACAAATTTAGCCATGCAGTAAAACTTTTAGTATAATAATACAGTGTAGCCCCTATGCCCATAAAAATTCCCGAAATTACAGAAGTAAATTTAGCTAAACTATACCTGTGCAATGAAACATAATGACAAGGTAATAAAATGTGATTTAAAATATTGTAAATTCAAACAATTTTGCCATGCCATGAATTTGTGTGAGTTTACCAATATTCTACATTTCCTTACTGTGAAACACGGTTTTTTTTTTAAATAATCAGGGTAATGACTGCATTCAACATTTAGCTAAAAGCAAGAAAACTTATTACAAAATCAGATTATTATAATTTATTAAAGTCGGATTAAAAAAGTTTGAATTGACCTAAACTGCATTCGAAAACATTCTACTAAGCCAATGGGCACTCCAAGACGAATTGCACAAGAACTTATTCAATGTTACGAAAAGGATGACGTCATAATATCATGCACAAGCGCAATCGCATCGAGTGTGGCCACCGATTTTCCTGCAAAAAATCGCAAAAGCAACTCTTATATATACAGATAGGCTATCACAAAAGGAAACTGCATGGAGAATATATTATTATTTGCATATTTGGCATCGATACGAAATTTGCAACAGCTTCGTGCAAATAGCATAACACCGCCTGAAATTCCCACGTTTCTCAATTCTTCCGCTTCTCCTCTTTCAACTTTCACAAAAAGTTGGAGATTAAAGCAAGTTTTCTTCACTGTACGTAGGCCCTACAATATAAGAGTGAGGATCTTTAAACCACAAGCAGCTTACAACTTCGCAAGAAGCCGATAATGAATATTTTATGCCTGTTTTCCGATCTGATATAGGGCCTACACCAAGAATGTTTTATTCGCATTCAGAGTGTATAGGCATGTATGCATCAACTTGCAACGAACGATAAGTAACAAAAAACTTGGTCGCATGCATAGATCATGATTGTGTCTACAGTTGGACATAGTGGGGAAAGAAAGAACTTTAAAAGCGCTTCTGGCCAATTTTGTTTCCGAATTACGAGGCTTTTATTCAGGCCTGTGAGCACGTAAAATGAGTGGTGAATGATCCTCTTGCAACCCTCCAGAGAGAAAACACTCACAGTCGCCTGATAGTCGAAAAGCTACCCACTTTCAGTGTGAAATGTGAGCACATTTCTAAGGCTAACTGCTGATACAGTTTAGTTGAGTTCAGCTATAAATCGCTGAGACAACAAAAACAATTCAACTGAAGAAATATGCATGAATTAGATGGAGAAAAAGCCAGAAAGAGGACCATATATAGCTTTAAGGTTTGTTTGTTTTTCTTTTATTTTTGAAAAAAATATATAGTGTACTATATCGAGGCTGAAAGCTTAAACTTGAGACACTGCTCTAACAAAACATGGCACATGCTTATAGCAGGATATGATGACAACCACTGGAAAAATATATACTGTAGAAAAGGAGGAGGAAGAAGATACCCTCAGGGGAGAATTGCTCTCCATCTTGAGGAAGGATAAGAATCCCATTTGACGAGCACCATTTCTTCGCAACGTGTGAATTACGACTGCAATGCGAGAAAATTGAACCAAAGAATGTTGCCATCAAAAAAGCATAAAAGCGAACAACCAGCCAATTTTAAAGGTTCAAAATTCACATTCATTTAAACTGTTCAACTATATACTTTATGCACGTACTTCAGGCTGTATGACAGAACAGTGACAGTGATGCCTTAAAGTGAACTATATATATACACAATCTACACCTACTCTTAAATTAAAATTTAACTATACTGGTGCATAATTAAATAAATGGGCACTTCCTGCATGTAAATAATGAAATGTGCCCATGCAGTGTTACTTTTGTAAGTGCCTTATAAACTCGATCTAAACTGCGTTAACAATTTAGCAAAGTAGTTGTTAAATGGACAGTTCTTGATTACATTGAATGAACAATTGGTCACATACCTTATGACAACAATTTGCTTTTATTCACATATATTTCCAGCAAAGTCCATTGGAGATTTAGTGGTGATTGAATAGACCCCTTAAATGAATTCTTTCTATAAGAAACCGTAATATAGTAAAAGGCATGACGTAATTTATAAACGGCCCCAGGAGAAATTTTCCCAAATAGGAATAAAATAATTTTGGTCGTCTGCTATGCACAAATCATAAAAATACTCCAAAATATTGTCAACAAAAGTAAAAAATGAATGCATTCATCACGCACATAATTTTGTAATAATATATTGCTATTCATTTATTGCCTACAGAATGTTTTTATTGATCTGCCGATGTGTACCGCACATATATCATAAAAATATTATCTGAAGGAGATATTGCACATTGTTGATATCATTCGTTACCAATTAAGAAACTTTTTGAGAGTTAATGCACACAAAAAACATCTGAATATTTCCCCCATCTTGTAATTAATGTTATTTGATTCTTTCCCCAAATGTCATGAAAAGCTCATCATCGGAGCCACTGGGGAGCAAGCATGCAAACACTCCAAATGCACATTTTTTTCCTCTCTCTATTCCCGTTTTCGACTTCGCAAAAGCAAGGCAAAAGTTCAGTTTTTTTATTATTATTGCCGCTATGTAAAAAGAGAATTTGCTGTTTGGGAACATATTAAATTAATACGACATATAAAGCGAAGCGAGCAGACCCACAATAAAAAAATTGCTATCTGCGCAGGCGTTGATTGCAGTAATCAAATTCAGTCGTAACGAGGCACCAATGAAAAGTTGCGGTGAATAAATCCAACTTTCGTAAACTTGCACCACATAAGATCGCAATATAAAAATGTGATGAAATGCGACAATAGTTTACGGCACAATTGTGACTAAACCCGCTTGCGGTGTGAAAATAAAGCAGACGTCTCGCTTCCCAGCATCACTTGGATGCTATGCAGAGAAGCCTCAAGGGGTCGCTTCTGGTTTTCAAAACCGCACATAATAACCAGATTTTTTTTTCAATAATATCAAATACTACATAGAATAATTAGAGTTCTTATTAAAGTAAATTCAATATTATAATGTTTTATACATTGTACAAATTCCTTTAATATTTTGACGTTAAATAACGCATGCCTACCATACTTTAAATTGTACTCTTTTTGAATTCGAAGCAACTTCACACTTAATTCGTAATGAGAAACAATGTTGGCTTTTTTCAGGAGCACGACTCTTTTAAAGCACGAATTCTGGGTTTTGGCCACTAGGGAGAACATTTTTCCGGCTACCGGGATAAATAAATAAATAACTGCAAGGAGGAGAAATCTCTTAAAAAGTATATGGCCGTGCTCGTCGATACGAAACAAGCTAATTATATCGCTAACGAACCCATCTTCTCATAATACGGCCACATAAAAGTTGGCTTAATTCTCTCTCGCAGTTTTCAAATTACTTCCTTGGCGTTTCTATAATTCATGGAAAACGACTGAGATGCACAAGAGGTGTAAAAATGGCTCCAAATTCTCCTTACTTAACGGCAAGGAATGAGGTCGAATATCTTCGATAATCGCCATTATACAAACAAGCAAAGCTTGTAATTCTACTCACTTGCTCAGTGCTATCTCGACCAAGTAAACAAGTCAAGAAAAACAGGCGGATAAATAAGACTAAATCAACAGAGCCATGAGTGAAAGGTCCAACGGCTATCTTAGTTAATAGGCCATAACTATATAAATTTATCACCTCATTTTCACCAGACCAAATTTCCTTTCCGACCTCAATCTTGACCTCCAAACTTGCCAGACTGTCATTAATTGGCACACCAAATTACCTTTCCAAAGCACCGCAAGTTTATCATACATTTCCTATATATAACATTTCATCTTAAAGCCAGCTTTTCTTTCAATCTTGCAGTGAAGCATTTTTCATAAAAATCTGCTGAAAATATTAAATTGTTGTGCAGATAAAGGAATTAAAATGTAACCAAATGAAAGCTTCAGCCCTGAATACAATTACATCATTTATTTCTTTAATAAATGATCAGATCTGATCCGCATCCATCCGCATCGACATGATCCATAGTCTTTTAACCGTTTTTGTTAAATTGCATCTACTCCAATTGAATACAAATGGGGTCTAATTTTTCAAGCAACAGTAATTTTTCATTTGGGGTTTACAGCAATATGCAGATTTTCCAGGTAAAAGAAATCCGTGAAACAAAAACTGTATTTTTATATAAAAATTAATTCAATGTCCAGACCATTATCGTCTATCACCCAATGTCAGTTTGCACTTAGAGAGGGTCATCGTTGAATTCTCTAGAGATGTTGAGATTTCGTTATAAATACATTTTTCCGACGGTTTTCCCAACACTGCGTTGTAATCACTGTGCTCGGCCAACAATGTGCTCAAAATACACCACGCTTCCACTGATTATTATGCCATGCAATATTTTTGCTACATTTTAAGGACACAAAGCGGGTGAAATATTCCCCTATAATTACTCCGGTTTTCCTCTAGCAAGTGGCAATTTTCATCGCATCCGGGAGAAGTTAATAAATTTCAGTATACTTGCATTAACGCCTATGAATATACACAATTTATTAAATTGCCCCGCGAAAAGTATTTGCATTTCAAACTTCTTTTCAAAATGGCCACTTGCTGACTTTAATTCTTCACATTTCCTGCCATGGCAGTCGGGGAAAAGAATGAATTTTCAACTTTTATGTGAAACAAAGACCTTTATTATTATTATTATATGCTAATTTATCCTCGCTTACCACAATATGTCAGTAAAAATGAATAGCACCATAATTCACTAAGTAGGGGAGACCGGGGTTAAGTGGCCCAGGGGTTAAGTGGATGATTGGTTTTTATAAATCAGCAATAGATGGCAGC
>JAQIWR010002713.1:0-10624 GCA_034695945.1 Glomeris hexasticha | reverse complement strand
AATGCTCTATTGTCTAATCCGATTCTACCCACGCACCTCACGTCTAATTAGCGAACAATTACTGCTAATTGGCGAGCAATGGAGCATTTACCTAATACTTTAGTTGGAAAGGGGACCGTTTCATTGCCACCGGTATATGTACTGCACGATATCGATTGGAGTTTGCTGACTGATTAATTTTTTATACAACTGTAGTACGTGACAGTAGGCATTGCAACACTCGGAAAGATGGCATCGGAGACATTGGATGAAGCCTATCATTTCAGCAGTTGCAACGTACTGTCTATGCAAACATCATCCAACGTTTCACTTGGCAAAAGTTGTTTGAAAGGCTGGTGAGAATGAAGATGCTCCGACATTTATGCCGAAGTTGCAAATTGGATGGTTAGCTAAAACCTCCAAAATTACCTGCAGCATATTCATGAAAGCGTATAATGTGTTAGGATTGGTTCGTAAAAGGGCACCTTTCCTCCTCGGCAGAGATCCACGTTTTCTTTTTTCGTTTTTTAGTGATCCACAATGATCCGCATTGCAGGCAGCGCCACCTGTTGGCGTTCGGCGTTCTCACTACTTAAACTTATGTAACTTGGGTTTTTTCCCCTTTTCTCTGTTTTTCCGCGATTAGCGATGCGAAACGTAGGAAGTGTGAGTGCGAACACTTCAGGTGCGATTGTATTTCGACTAAGTTGGTTTGGCAACTACAACAAATCGAGTTTGCTTGGTTTGACTGTTTTTCTGCCTACTAGCTTCCAAAAAACTGCGACTCTCAACATAATGTGACACTTTTTTAGTATTTAACACACTATATTTGTATAGTTCCTTTACAACCTAGGTTGCTCTGATAATGTGACTCGAATGTAATATGTTGTCATACCCAACTTAGTTAAATTCAAAATAAAGCTTTAATTCTATTCTCAGATGTGCTTTAACCCAGATAAGCCAAGCGTCCTTCCTATAGGACACTATATGTTTAACATGGGGTGGCTATCTTATAACATGGGCAAATTATTTTGTTTTTTACATTTTTTTAAATGTTCTATTAACTTTTAGCAATGTTTTTGCCAAAATATTTGTTGTTCTGCAAGCAGATATGGCAGTAGCCTAATCTGGGCTAGTGTGCTCTTATATACCATATTTTTTGATAATGCTGAGTCACACCTCTGGCGCCATCTTTTGGCAATGATGTGAAATGAATGGACATGACATTAGGCATAACATTAGGAGATAAAATTTGGCATTATGGTACCAATCTGTAGATCATATCTTAGGCATATTGTATTACTGGCTGTCATATAGAAAAACATTGAACCTGTTCAGCACTGATCATTATGCTAGAGATGTTTTATTTGGACCATTTTCAAAAAATATAAATCTACTCAATGTAAAACTTATTCTGCTGAAATGCAACTATTTAAATGTCAGAATTGGAAAAAGTTGTCTCATCATCAACACCTGTAGTGATGCTAGTAGTTGTATCAGTAGTTCTATCAGTAGCTGATGATGTAGTAGTAACAGTTTTATTAGTGGGTTGTGTTGACTGTATGTCTTTACACCTTGATTGATCAACATTAGATAACCGTTCAGTGCTCAGACCAAGTTCCTCCATTTTCTTCCTTGCTGATTGAATGGTTTCTGTAGTTGCTATCCTCTGACGTGTATGGATCCAAGCGTATTCTACATTGTCAGGTAAATAATATTACTAAATCCTAATAAGAATTAAGCTTAATGGTGTAGGTACTTACCACTGTAAGATAAGAATAATCCAGGCCTGCATGACCATATAATGGCATAGTCGGTGTAATCCGTGTACAGCACGTCATATTGGAACATGGAGAATGGATTACCCCCTGTAGGTAATTATAAAGTATTACATTTATTTATTCTAAATACTACTTGGACAAGTACAATAAGCCATTACTTGGAATTGTCAGGTGGAATCTTGAAGGCACTAGGCTGTCGGCGCGAGCCTCACCGTCAATGGTTCTTTGGATGTTGAAGCTGCCATATACAACGAAGACCATGAAAATAGACTGTACATATGCCATTACCTGTAGCTTTTGTGGGTTATTCAACTCACATATCGTTGTAATGCTTTTTAACTCCAACATTTCCATTTGATAGTTGTGTGTATTCAACAGCTGGACACCGTAAGGTTATGTCGAGTAGCGACCAGTAACTCTGCGCTTCGTACCATACCCCAAGAAACTATTCAGGTAATGAAATAATTGCAAAATTGTTAGTTACTTTTTAAGCTTTCGTTAAGTTTTAGTACAGAATTACCAGAGTTAATATGAAGAAAAATAAAAAATACAGTTTTGCCTCAAATATGAATTTCCATCAGCGAAATAAATTTTGAAAAGAATGAATATTCAATAAACATCTGGGATTCTTGAATAATTTCTTTTATTAAGGCCACAGATATACTCATTGTATGTATGCAAATGAAGCAATGCGAAAGAAATACACAAAGTTGAATTTTGAAATTACGTCTGCGTAACCCTAACTTGTTCGATAACACAAATGAAACACAATATTATGAATTTCTTCCTGTATTTGCTGTAATAATACATTGTTATTACTAGAATATTAATCAAACTAATTGAAATCCTGAAGTAATGTGGTCTACAGAAACAATTACTGACATTTCGTGCAAAGCCGTGATACGGCGGCCATGTTTCTTTGTTGCATATTTTACCTAAAATATAGTACAACCCATGAAACCTACTACATAATAGCGATTTATAGTGAATTTAAAAGCATTAATTAAATTAGTTGAATGATGATATGCTGGAATCACGAGACACAAATCCTTTAATAACGCCGCGCAGAGCCGTGAAACAGCAGCCATGTTTCTTTGTTGTGTATAATTTTTAATAAACTACAGTAGCCAACGTACCTAAAAGGTAATTACTATAAGGGAATGCATTTTAATTTATTATTTATTGTATATGATATTTAGTGTTACATGAGTTTACGAACGGGTGGTTCACGATACATCAAAAAGGTTGTCGTTAATGAATATTTCAAAGATAAGTTTTAGCATGACTTGTCAGTTCTTTTTAAATGTCACTCCTATTTGTACTAAAGTTTTCCTTCCCATAACCTTGAACATATAAAGTATAAAATATAAACTCTATTATATCACTAAATACATTATTTCACTGCCGAAAGCGACAGTAAAAACATTTCATTTAATATTTTATTATCCCTAAATATTCCCACTATGTTATGAATGTGCTAATAAGGACTGATTTGTAATTGTAGTTTATTATAAAATAATTAATTGTAACTAAAATTATATGAATATAAAAATAATATATATATATAAGTAAAATGAATATGAAAAGTTTCAAAATACTGTGAAAAGAATAATTAAAAATCTACGTTCATGGTTATTATTGAAGTAACTATCCACCACTTTAGAAAAGATTTTGTTGGATTTCTAGCCACTGTTATTAACCTTATCATCATTTTTAGGTTACACCAATTTTAAAGTAATTAACAATAATTATGTAATGCTGTTGATAACTTGGCACTAATATTCAGGTAGGTGGGTTTTCTTTGTTTGGAACTAATACAAGATTGTATCAATAATGTAACACAGAAATATAATTACTTGTTTGTCACTGGTAATGAATGCATTTTGGTGTCAATGAACTATTATTTGTATATTAATATGTATTGATTTTATTTTAAATTCATTCCTATTAATCTGCTTACTTGTTTTGCTCATTTGCATGACATTGTTATTTTCGACTCATACTTGTTAAACGTTTTCATTTTCATAATAAGTAATTATCGTTAACACATTAATTTGAAGGTAGTTACCTAATTTTCTTGTTTATTTCCATAATATTTTGTGATTAATAAATTGTTTTAAATAAATTTTATCATGCATGTTAAATCATAAAACACCTTTGTTTAATATTAAAAAATAAAACAGCCATGTGTCGGTGATGGCGCTAAATCCTCTACGAAATAATTAACAAGGAAGTAATGAAAGTTTTCTAATTTTAAAATAGATACACCTTTACTTGCAATATAAATTATTATTCATTTTTACATTTACAAAATCACATTAATTAGCATTTTTATGTAATATGTTTAATTCTTATGGTTGTCATAATTTTATTAATATTTTAATATCATGAATTTGTGGTTTTGAAATGCCCAATTATGTAATGCAATGGGTATTTGCACTATTTTAATAATTTGCACTCATTTTATATTTATAAAGGCAAAATTATGAAGCAATTATGTAAATAGCTTCATTTAGTGTTATGAAATTTTTTTTAATTTAGTGACTAAACCTAAACTATGAGCTTATATAATAATATCACTTACATCTTGGAGCTTGAAATCAGCATTATTAGTGATATTAGGGCATCTTCCAAATTTCGTATTCTGCCCCTTCACACAAACAGTTACTGCGAAGAGAACAAAGACTTTCACTAATGACTTCAAAATGGCGGCCATGTTGACTCTGAACGTTGGTAAAACTTCAAGTTGTAATGATTCAGCTCCAATCTTTCCTTCCCTATATGTACTAAATTGCTGCATAGGTGTTGGGGAGTAACACTTGGCACAAACCACAACCAATGGAAAAGTGAAAACTGATATTTTTTCCTAGAATCGAACACACAATAAATCACCTTCGGGGTCAAAGCTGCAATCTGACAATGAAACTGTTTCATATTGTTTTGTTGGAATATCAAATGATACATAAACTGTAGTCTACTTCCTTGTTTTCTACGTGACATTCTCACTGAAAGCCAATTTCACGTAAATAGTACGTATGTCGCGTACACGGTAAAACACGTGAAACCTTCAATTCGCTTGGAAAAACCCCACAATAATAAATATAGTTTCAACATAATAGCAGTGAAAAACATGTTGTTTACATATTCTATCATACATTCAGTTACTGTAATAAAAACGGCAATATGCGGCGTGATGTTGCTCCGCGTGCTTTGAAGCGAAAGCCGAAAGCCGAAAGGGAAAAGTGTTTGTGAAAACCAGACATTGAATATAATGTTATATGTAGACCATAAAACACTGGTAGTTGTAATCTTCTTAAATACAGACAATACATATGGATGCAGTAAATAACCAGTGCAATGTTTATTGCCTAAATTGTAAAATGGCGGCCATCTTGTTTTTGTCTAATTTTTGTGTATTCATGTTATAACTAAAAATAGTATATTGCTATTATATGTTCTTATTTTGTAGCTATTTCAAAATGGTCTTTTCTTAATACTTCTAATTCTATAACTGCATTATTATCTGTTTTAATTATTTTATTAGATTATTCATAATTGTAATTTTTGTAACATTTAAAGTACATTTTTAAATATTTATTCTCTGTTCCAGCATATTTGTTTGATTAATTAGAAACTATGTAATTCTATCTAGTTGATAGGTAATTACTTAAATAAGCTGTAATCTAAAATATGGTTTGTTTTTAGTGGCAATTTCAAATTAATTTATTATGAATAGTTCAAATATTTATTTTCTAAAGTACTGCAGTTTACATTATCTGAAATTTACTTTCCCACAGTGTAAGTCAACATGTTTGTTTACTAGTGACATGTTTTATCCTTTTTAATGTCAACTTACTACATCACAAAATAAAATGCACAACAAAATAAAATGTACGAATAAAAAACAAAAATGTAAAAGTAATGAATAATGCAAATAAACAAATGAACTAAAAAAAATAAACAAATTGCAAGTCATTGAATTCTGTTCTAAGTAAATAAGTTAAAATGCATTCAGAGATAAGAATGCAGTTTTGATGCAAGATAATAATTTTCGTTGGAAAAGTCTGTCTAATTTCGTTTAGTTTCCATGGATATTAATTTTACTCTGTTATCTAATAACAAGATTATATACTTAAAATGAAACTGTTGTTTGTTCCGTTATTAAAAATAGAACAAACACTTCAACACTGTTCATACAAAATTAGTATTTTATTTCAGATAAACTCATATTACTTAGAAAAAATATTGTAATAATTTATACAATCAAATTCTGAAAAATTTAAAATTATAGTATTAAACAGTTTTCAAAATATATAAATGTTTGCAAACTCCTTTCAAATCAACTCAATATTATAAAGACTGTAACACATTACATAGCAAAATGTTTTAATGTGCACAGACATATTTAATACAGAAAATTCAACTGTAATAATTTCAAAAAAATAAAATTCTAATTTCAGAAAATATTTGTGATTTTATACTTTTGATGAAAATAATAAATGTATTGTAATTAATAAAATAATTCAACACTTCAATAATAATTAATTATATTTGCATTGCATTGCCGAATATTAAATGTAGATAAAGTTTTTAAATAATTAATTTGTTAAGTATTTATAAATATAGAAGTACTGTGGTAATGAAAATAAAATATTAAACGTTCTGGTTTGTGTAATTATATATTTTAATTTTTTAGTTCCTAAAATTAACATTTGATAACAGAATAGAATATTCACCATGAAGTACATGTCAACAATTGAAGTTTGTACATTGCAGCTTCAGCTAGATGTTTTTAGTAAATTCACAATGAGTAAATCAATTAAATTACTACATCCACGTGAAGGACACAAGCAACACCGGTTGAAAAAATAGCTGATTCATGCTTTCAAATCACATTACCCAGCAGAGTGCAATGAGCAAAATTCAGATATTTGATCCGAATGAGTATCATTTTTATAATAATGATGTAGATGATGAATGATCATAATGTTTTTTGGTTTGTTTGTTTTTTAATAGGGTAACCTTCAATATTGTGTTCAAGGTCGTTTTACACTCGTATTACACTGTTAAGGAAGTTAGTTAACTGTATTTGTACTGTATCTTTGGACTGCAATTCAGCTGACCAAATTAATTTATCCGTAGTGCTTCCGCGTTCAAGGTTGCAGTGGTTTAATGCCAAGGACTACTAAATCAAATTGCATAGAGTGTATTGAAATAAACGGCAAGACAGGCATAGATTGTTACATTATTTCCAAGGGTCTGGGGTTTTTATAAGAACCAGGTTTTTTTTTTTTTGTAGGATGCGACTTCGAACAATTTCTGCAACCTTGAGTGCAAACTCACTATAGGTAAACCAAAATAATGTCCTTTTAATTCCATATTTTATATTATGCTTCCAAGTCATTTTAAACATTGATATTCGATTATATTTTGGACAACTTCATGCCATATTTTGCAGGACATTATTATGTACAATGTGAATCGTACGATTTGCATTTCGTGACGCTATCAGTTGTGCAGCTTTATTGCTTGTGCATGCAATCCGAATGTTTGTTTTAATCAAATAATACTTCAATTACATCAGCAAGGTAGTACATAGTTTAATTAATAAAATTATCATTTCCTAATATTCGTATCACATAAACCGGAAAATTACTTTTTCTCGATAACCGAGTAAATACGCAAACTAAATTCTTATAGATTTTAAAATATATGTAGAGATGTAGAGTGTACCATAAAATACATAGGTAATGTGTCTAATTATACAATATGCAAGTAATTATTTGAGATGATAATTTCGATTGTATGAACCGCGATTACGGGTGGGTTACCCGGTAACGACAAATTACTTTTCTCAGGGTACGTTTATTTTTTGGCGTTCAGAGGGATGTAGTCGAATCCTAATGTGCTATCAGCCACCTGGATATGCAAACAGTTGCTCAGTGTTGACAAATTAAACAGAAACTTGTTGGCTTGCGAATGGCGGATGGCAAATGTGAGGCAGTGAAGCCTAGGTTTTCATTGCGCGAAGCGGGTTTGATTTCATTCGGCTTTGGAATCGATTGTCTGGACAGAAGTTGAGTGCGAAGATCATCAGTTAGTAGTCAGTTTGAAGTTACATTGGGTGGTGAGATGGAAGTTAGCTCTGTTGCAAAGGCAAAGAGCGAATTTAACTGGAAATCGTGTTCGGCACTGTTCATCACGTTCGCGCTTCAAGCATGTTGCTCAGGACAGATAATGACAGTGTACGAATACTATTCGGCCCTTTTGGATTACTTTGGAGAAACAAGAAGTGCTACTGCATTGGTTGGTGCTGTCAACATGGCAATCACACAATGCGCAGGTACGTCGCTAACTTGCGGCTTACTTTGCGAATTGCCATTCGGAACCGTAAAAATTGGTTTAAATGGTATAATAATAATTTGAAGTAGTCTGGAAATGTAGTAGAAATACAGTAACAAGTGGACTTTAAACCTGATCTTTACAGATTATCAAGATATAAGATATTTGTTTTACGTTGACTATGAAATGGTGGAAAATCCATGCGCAATGTAGATGTGGTGTCGGTCAACATTCAATAATTATTTGTCTGTGATAATAGATAACATAATATAGTGACACCTTGATATAGTTATATCTCAAGGGATTGACAATTTTCCACCATAGACAGGTTTTCCACCATAGATAGGTTTTCCAGCGTAGAGAAGCTTTCGTTAACACGCATTATGCTGTCGTTGATCCAAAAATTCACATTTTCAACAGTAAACTTGTTTCCACCTTAGACAGATTCCACCATACAAAGGTTTTATGTAATACACATGATACAAACTTAATGTCAGAATTGTACACTAATTAACGAGAACATTATTGAAGGCCTAAATAAACATTTATAATTTTTCTTTTAAGAAATAATTTAAACAGAAACCGGTTTATGGTTAAATCTGAAGAGTAGGTACCAGAAACACTTTCCACCATATACAGGTTTTTCCAGCATAATGAGGTTCTTTAAAACACAAATAGTAACGTGAATGTTCCAAAATATTTCAAATTTCCTAAATAATCACTTACATAATTGATATCATGAATATTAATGAATTAATGAATTGGTAACATACATGTGCAGATTTCTACCAATGTACCTTTGAGCCATTGAAATACAGCTCATGATTGCGTAACATGTTAAGTAACAAACAAAGGTTACTGTTTCAACTTTGACCTGAAAGCCACACCATTGCAAAAAATGATTGAGTGACCTACTGGAAATTTATTTAATAAAAAGTTGATATACAATATAGAAATTGAGTTGAGCTCAATGAACTTTAATTGCATTAAAAACAAAACCTCATTTTGGGCAGGCATAACCAGAAATATATTTACAAGTAATTTAAGTAAATAGCAGAATACATTAAAGGCAAACATTCGCTTATTTGTCACCTGACTTCAAAGAAACAACTACCACTTGTAAATGTATTCTATTTTAGTGACAGTCATTGTTGACTTATTCAACTTGTGACACACAACTGTAAAGTCAAAATGGAAAACAAAAATACACCGTAAAAATCTTCACGTAAAACAGTGAATTTTAAGATTTTTGCCTTAAAGGTGATTTGACAAGGTTTTGCAAAATACCCTGAAAATAATAGCATTTGATTGGCACTAATTGAGGAACATTATCCCTAAATTTGAGGCCATTTGAAGCATTATTACCAGAGATATCAATTATTTAGTCATATCCGAGTAGTATGCTGAGTAGTACTGTATATTGTGAGAGATGTGCACTGGAGCGCCATTGATAAGCTCTGCCATTGGCTGAAACTGCAGAGGTGCTTGGCCTAATTGACTAAAAATTCAATTTTTTATAAAACAGGACTCGGTGACACCATCGCGGTGACACCGTCCTACCATGACGCCACGGCGTCACCCTCGTTAACTACTCGTAACTTTTTTTAACAATTTTAAAAAAGTTTGGTTTGTGCCAATCGTTTTATGGCATCAATTCTATAGAATTACACACTTTCCAGGGTATGTTACAAAACCTTGTTAGTTCATCTTTAATTCCAACTTTTTATTAATGTTGCTTCAAATACAAACAAACCTGTAAAATACAAAAATAAACTTCAATGTGCTTCTGCATAAATGAATATACAGTAGCTTTAGACTCCAGCAGATTTTTTATTCAATATAGCAATACAATGCCATGTATTGGCAATGACAAGGTTAATTGTTTCACAGTATTGTGTTAGCACATACAGCAAAATGTCAATCAAAAGAAAATGACTTGCCATAAACATAACACATTGTATTATACACAATATAGTCACCCTATTGCACTTTGTTCAACACCATATGGTCTTGACCTACACTGATCCAAGTAGATCTTAAGCTAATACCTTATATAACTTAATCCTTTGTATTTGTTCACCTTAACTGCAGAGAGATAAACAAGATGGCCACCAAAGTAGACGAACCCCTCTTTTACGACAATTTTAACGCTTACAATTAAATTATAGGAAATTTATTCCTGTACTAAATTGTACAGTAGGAACTCCCTAAACAAATACTCTGTAAACTAATATCCTCTTTAAACTAATAAAAAAACATCCAGTCCCGACATGGGCCTAGCTCTCTTTTGGAACTTGGCTCTCTAAATAAATGACCACTCTAACCTCTCTAAACTAACACAAACATCTGGTCCCAAGGTTATTAGTTTAAAGAGGTTCTATAATAAAATAGCAATCAAGAAATGTTGGGAAATAATATTCAGGCCATTTGTAATTAATCTAGCACTGTTAAAGGGACAGTCCGCCAAAAAATAAACCAAATATATGTTGTGCGTGACGAAAAACTATATAACTTCTCAATTG
>JAQIWR010002712.1:0-10626 GCA_034695945.1 Glomeris hexasticha | reverse complement strand
GCCAGCTATCTATGACGGTGCCCCGAGGGCTAGCTTAACCGGCCTCCTTTGTTCCCATTGTGTCCCTAATTGGATAAACGCACCAAATCACTTAAGTGCTGCAATTATCCAATTAGGGGCACAATGGGAACAAAGGAAGCCGGTTAAGCTAGCCCTCGGGGCACCGTCATAGATAGCTGGCAACGACTATATATGGACCATAAATTTGATTTACCGTTCGTAACATGACATTCAATAACAAAATGTAGGATGTTATGTATATATTTATTGGCATTGATACTTAAAAAATGATGTGTTTTGTCATTGGCAAACAGCATGGTGAGACAGCGGTTCACATTGCTGCAGGACTCGGCCACTTGGAAACCCTCCAATTCCTGCAATCGAAACGAGCAGATATTGAGAAATCTGACCACGTATGTACCAAATATCGATCCCCATTGTTGCATCTATTATTTTGTCATCGATTTATTCCCTATATAATTAAATATATATGTTTGAATTGTAAATTAAAAGCGAGGTGACACGCCAATTTACTGGGCTGCGAGACAAGGACACGTCAACGTGGTTAAGTACCTGAAAGAAGAAGGAGTAGCAGTTGACCATCAGAACAATGTAATGAATAAACAACATTTTAATGGTAATTGAATTCATGTTTCAGACATCGCCTGAATGTTTGGTTTTTGCGTCATGTCTTTTGCAGGCTGGCGAAGGAAGTTTGCACGTTGCTGCACGCTACGGTCACTCCGCAGTGGTTCAGTACTTATGTAATAGTGGTGCTGATGTAAACTTGCAAGATCAGGTGAATAAATCTTTGTAATATATTGGATAAGAAAATTATATGTGATTGATTTTGACAAAATGGTTGAATTTTCAAGCTCCAAATTTGTGTTATGGATGTTCTCATTGGTTTTAAACCAATGTTTCAAATCCTGTGGCTTAGTATTTTCAATACCTTCATTATAATTGTACAGTTTTTCACTTGTTTAAACTTGGTTGACTGAAGTACAAATAACTTCATTTTTGGTATTTAATAGTTTTTTGTTTTCAAATTCATACAGTTAAATTTTAGTAACATTTCTTTGGGTTATAATTTATGTTTTTATTTTGCATTTATATTCTTTTTTGCATGTGGAATTAAGCATGGAGAAACAGCGCTGCATATTGCAGTTTGGCATGGCTTTCCGAGCATCGTGCAGACATTGTGTCATTCAGGTGCCAAATTAAACCTCAGGGACAAGGTCATTATGCTGTCATTGTTACATTTTCTTTAATATATAAAACACAAATTATAATTTGATTGCGACATGTGATTGTGACAAATACGACTGTGCAAAAATCTTATATTATACAATTCTTTCTTTAATACTTCTAATACAAACAGGAGGAAGAAACTCCTCTTCATTGCGCGGCTGCCAGAGGACACTTGGAGAGTGTCCAGTATTTGATCGGATCCGGGGCTTTGTTAGACATGACCAGCAAGGTATAAACACATTACTGCAAGACAACTTTTAATACTATATTATGGATAAACAGTGCTTTGAGGTGGTTTTGTGTTCTTTAAATTGGCAGAAAGGCTACACGGCTCTGCATTTAGCCATCAAGCGGCATCATGTGGATGTGGCCCTGATGCTGATGCGTGCTGGCTGTAATTTCAGCATCTCTGATAATGTAAGAAAGTGAACTTATCGAATCGATCCGTCGATCAAGGCAGCCTTTGTGATGTAACTGATGTTATTTTGCGCTTATAGCATGGTGAGATGGTCATTCATCAAGTTTGCCGCGAAGGACTTCTAGTTTTGGCACAGCAGCTTACGGCACTCGGGGCTCGATTGGATATTCCAAATAAAGTAGAAATTTAATGTTGCACTGTATACTAACTGGGTTATTCGAATAATGTACGATTGCGTTTAATTAACAGGCTGGGATGTATCCATTGCACATAGCTGCGAAACACGGCCACACCGAGATAGTGAGATGCCTGTGCCTTGCGGGTTGCCAAGTTCCTCAGAAGAATAGAGTAAGTGAGCTGAATGAAAACTTAGCGAGCAATTAACAAACTGGATTTGATGTATCGCATTTGGGTGTTTATAGGATGGCATACCAGCTGAAATTACGGCTTTGGCCCAGGGTTACAGTGACATTGGTGATCTTCTGAACACGCTGAGAAACGTACGTGCATTTATTAGAATATGTAACACTTGACATTATTAATATGGTTTCAAATTTGAAATTGTGTCAAATTCATATATGCCAGATGGCGGTTTGCTTCATTTATATATCAAACCAATGTTATTTATACATTATAGGATTATAGTATGTATATCAACAATATTGATGATTTTAACAGGATCAGCTGAGAGAAGCATACATAACACAATTGACTGTTCCTGGAGCACCTCTTGAAAGGGTGAAACTGAAGGTTTTTGGACACAGTGGCGTGGGTAAAACGGCTCTCGGTGAATCCCTCAAGTGCGGTTACTTCAGCGGACTCTTTCGCCGTTCTCGGTCTTCGTCAATTTCCGCGCAAAATGTGAAGCCATCCAAAGGAGGATCTGGTAATGCTTCTTTATACATATACACTGCATTGAATGCTGTTATTATACGCAAGTTATATAACCCTATGTATATATGGTGCTAATTTGCTCCGTTTGCTGACAGAATCACCAGGTCAAGTGCAACTGCAACCCAATGTTGAATTGAGCAACAGTGTTTCCACTTCCAAACTGATGCTAAGTTTTGAGCCATGTTGCAGCAATTACAGTAAAGGTATCCAAGTTCAGCAATTGAGCATATCAGGTATGTACTACATATGATGTGCGCGAAAACTTGCATTCATCTGGATTGCTAAAGTATGATTTGTGTTTTTGAATATTAAATTATTATTTTTATTTAAATTTAAGGTGTTGGAGATATGAGCTTCTGGGAATTCTCTAGTCAACCTCCGTACTTCATATTTTACGATCATTTTATTGGGAACACAACTTGCATACACGCGGTCGTCGTCAACCTAACCGATCCACGTGAAAAGCAACTTTCACAAGTGCTATTTTGGCTGAATTTCTTACAAGCCAGACTTCCCATTCAAGAACCACTTGGTAAGATTAAATACTAGATGTGTGAAACGTAAGAAAACACAAACGAAAGAATAATTGTCATATTAGTGTTTTGTAAGTGTAAACGGGAATGAAGGGTGTAAAACAAAAAATACAAGAAGGTAACCTTCACACTATATTGTGACATTGTCTGTATAAATTACCAAGGAGAATTTATATTTAAAGTTCATTGTATCAAAATAACTGTATAGACAGCCTTGTGCTAGAATTACAATGAGAACTATCACAAATATACTAGAATTGGATTTTGGCAGTTTAGTTTAATTTGTGGGTTGGTTTTTTGTGATCTTTAGGACATTGTGGAAAAAGCAGCAGGCCTGCTAAAGTTGTGCTGGTGGCCGCACATGCAGATGGTGCCCAATGTGGCCGTAATGCCACTGGTGAATACAAAAGTTCAGTGGCTGAATGGGTTCTGGAAGAAGTGTTGCAAAGATTCCGACACGTTTTCGATATCCATGAACATATCTTCGTTGTCAATACCCACATGCCAACTAGTGCATCCATGAGAGCTTATAAGAACTACCTGGCTGAAACAAAAGCTTCTTTCACCCCGGTTAATATAGGCTGAATTTACTGCCTTGTATTTAATACGTATATGTAAAATACTAATTGTGGTCGTTCCCTTGTGTAGAGTTTACCGAAATCAAATGGCTTTCTGGAATCGATGCTGGCCCATCTTCCAGTTTGGTGCAAATCGTCACAGTCGTTTCCTGTACTGTCATGGCCACAGTTCATCGATATGGTCAGGGCACAAGTGAATCCATTGGCCAGCGAAGAACACCTGAAACAACTGGTGCAGCAGTTGCAACTTATGGGAGAGGTATTTTTTGTAAATGCACCTTAAATGAAGTATATTTATGGTGTTGCGTACAGTACAGAAAACTGAGCATTGGTTCGCATGACAGGTGCTTTACTTGAAAGCTGATGGCCATGATCTGGTTGTTTTGGATCCAAAATGGCTTTGCGGTACAATCCTGGGCCAGCTGTTGTCCCACACTTGCTTAGAAACAGCACGCGTCACGGGATGCTACACGGTAGACGATTTCCAGCTTCTGTTCCCGGAAACGGATTCCGCAGACCTTCTGCAGGTGAATTATTATATGCAGCACATATGGCGAACAAAATCGTAGTTTGCACTATGACAATGAACTATTTTGTTATTTGAATTGAAGGTTTTGGAGGCTTTACACCTGTGCACGCAATGCGACAATGACGGAGATGTGGAGTATGAATTCCCATGTTTCAATTTCGTGGAACGTTTGCCAGGCCTTTGGGAGAAAACGGATCGCTACAGTGACTGGTTATACGGAGGTGTGCAAGTGAAAGCACCTAATGGTGTTGAGCACCTCATGAGTACCATCTTCACAAGATTCCAGGTTAGTGCACAATTGCGACATGTTGCGCACGAACGCACGAAACGATTTAAATATGGTGTTGAATGTATGTGGACAGATACAGCTTCGACGGTCATCTCAAGAGCACCACGACCCAGACAACGACCTCTACCAGTGGTGCTTCGGGTCGAAATTCTGCAGCGGTAACCTGGAAGGTCTTCTTACGCTGGAGGAAAGCGGTGAAGTGATCGAAGTGAAAGTGCGAGGACCTCCAAATCAGGCCAGTGCCTGTTTCTTCTTCCTAGAGGACCTCCTGAGTGTTCTCGATCAAACGGTAACCGAGATGTGTCCGGGGTTGCTACCGGAAAGGCACGTGTTAAGCGCGTGGCAGCTACAAAGGCACGCGGCATCGGTACAATCCCACGAATCCAAATGCTTGCTGGAAGCCGAGATGGAGGGTAGGACCACAGTGCCTGGTGGTAACAACAACGGCCAAGAGAGCCTGGTCGACCTGTTCTGCTTTGGGGCCGCGGACCTTGGTGCGTCTTTGGTTATGGGCCGAGATTTGCACGTGTCCAGTCTAGGGGCTCAAGCGAGACAGAAACTCTGTTCGTTGCTTGATCCTCCAGATCCCATGGGCAACGATTGGTGTATGTTGGCCGTCAAATTAGGTCTTACCGCGAGAGTGCCGGAGATGGATGCTCTGGGCAGCACGGCTAGATTGCTGGACGCGTTCTCGAAAGTGCCCGATAGCACGGTTGGGGCACTTGTGCGAAAGCTAAGGGCACTGGGGAGAACAGATGCCGTTGAGACTGTACTCAGAGGAGCACCACTCTTTAGGGTGGTTCATTTTAGTGATGACACGGACAGGAACACCGATGAACTCGGTGGTAGTGGAAGTCACGGTTCGGCTAATTCCAACTCCAACCTATCGCGGTGACGTATGTGAAGTTGGAAAAGTGTCCATTGCTTCCAAGAGCTTTTTCACAAAGCGGTTTTTATTGTTACTATATAAATTGTCATGAATGTATGTAAACAGGTGTTCTTGCATGGCAAGAAGAAAATTTTTTCAAGGATTGATACGACTTTGACAGGATTTGGACAGGTGGTTGGATGTTGTAAATAGGTTTACTTTGTATATTATGATTTTAAATTTTATTTCCATTATGTCGCAATTGCATTTATAGCAAGATCTTAAACAAATTAAAATTTTTCTTGAGCAAATTTCAGTGCTGTTTTAAATATCATACCGATAAATAACATTTAATCGAAAATGGTACACGTTTTGCACATTTCATATACTGCTGGACTATACTGTATGTACAGTACCTACATTAATTACTGTATACTGTGTGCAGGCCCCGGGGCCTCTTCAATAATAATTATATAATATTATGAAAGATATGGTTACTTGTACTATGTACCAATTTTTGATTATTTCGGATAGCTAAAAATGATTTGACATGTATACGATTTGAAGGTCATGCAATAAACTCAGGATTACATTGCATTCATATTTTGCTTGCATGTGTATGAATAAAAATATAATAATAATTATCAGTACCGCTACTGGCCGATTGGTGGCGTGCTGGCGCTCAATAGTCATAAGTAGCGGCATGGTAGCGGTAGCGGTGTGGGAGCTGTGACCACGCTTTATTGGAAAAAATGGCCGATGGCACGTTGAGCCCGTTTGTGTTGTGGGCGCAAACTGATTCACATCTTTCGCTACGTGTTGATCTCAGGAATGTGAAGGTAATACGAACGACATTTACAAATAAAATGTACGAATCTTGAATTTTGCATGAAAATGTCAAAATGCTATCGCAGAATCCGAGCGTTCAATTGATAGAAGACGAGTTGGAATTTACAGCGATTGGAAACGGAGCCAAAGGCCAAAACGAGTATCATTTCGTGTTGGAGTTTTATACTCCAGTTAATCCCAAGGTAACACACCATGTAATTCAGTCGTGCTTTGTCTAGTTCATACATAACGAAGCGTGTTACAGTTTAGAATGACTTACGCCCCTGTTATAAATATAGGTAAAGCATTTCGCTTGGTTGAATCGTAACAGGGGCGCAAGTGTTTGAAATCTACAAATGAACATAAATACATAGCATACATTTTAAAGGAAATATGTCCTAGATTTACCAATGTATTGTGCATGAAGCATGAATAATGTGGAAATTTTACATCATTTTCGGAAGGAATGGGCAAAATTATGAACTCGATGATTCCAATTTGTTTTGTAGGAAAGTCAATTTCGTGTCACAGACCGCCATGTTGAATTCAACATCAAGAAGGGTGAGATTGCTTGGTGGCCAAGGTTGACTGCGGAACAAAAGAAACCAGCTTGGTTGAAGATAGATTTTGATAAATGGAAATCTGAAGATGATGATAAGGACGAAGAAGAAGAAGATGGGCAGATAAGGACAGGACCAGGGGTACGTGTGATATAAAATTAATTATGTTTTCAAAATACGTTCAGCATAGTAAGCAAGTGTTTTTTCCCATGTAGAATACAGAATTGGATGAACTGATGAAGGAAATCACTAAGGATGATAAGCAGGACTTTCCAAGTGGTAAAATTTACACAGATTACACACATACAAATCATATGTTTTATTCATGTATAATCTCTATTTCAGTGAATGATATTCGCAAATTTTACCTGTTGCTGTACAACCTCATTCAGTTCTGCGGCTTTACGTATATTTTGCTAACGCTGAGCATTAATTATTCTATGGAAGGAGCTGGTGAATATCTATACGTATAATAACCAGGTTTATCTAAATGTAATTACGAAATGTGATTTGCAAAGTCCAGATTCCGTAAACAAGGCGTATCGAAGTGTTGGAAGTACGATGATATTTTGCCAGTTGCTACAACTCTTGGAAATTTTACATCCTCTTTTGGGATACACAAAAGGAAGAATAGTTGAGCCTTTATTGCAGGTTGTATTATAATGTAAAAGGTAATATAATTAGATTGGGTTATGGTAATAATGGTGATTTGCTTTTCATGAAAGGTTGGCGGACGTGCATTTATGCTTTTCGCAATGATACAAGCGGAACCAAGAATGCAATCAAAACCAATAGTATTTTATCTTTTTGTCGTCTGGAGTTCAATAGAAGTTGCAAGGTTTGAATATTAGTTTCTAAACGATACTGCTGCATATGGTTTTCAATTATTTCTGTTTTTTTGCTTTTTCAGATATCCGTATTATTTGTTACGAACTTACAATTGTGATATTGGTTTGATCACTTGGTTGCGATACACATTGTGGATTCCACTTTATCCGCTTGGATTTCTATGTGAAGGCGAGTTTGAAAACTGGAAATAATTCACTTATTATTGGACAACGTTTTTATTTGTTTTTTTTATTAGGTGTTATTATATTGAGGAATATTCCGTACTTCGAAGAAACGAGGAAGTTTTCTTACGCGCTTCCAAATGTTTGGAATATATCGTTGGATTTTCCACAACTGTTACGGTTGTACCTTCTACTTCTTTGCTTTCCTGGTAAGCAATGTTACATATAGATGTTTTTATAGTTTATTGATTGGTATACATATTGAGATTTGGTTTTTATTGCAGTGATGTATTTCATGATGTCGCATATGTATCGCCAAAGAGTGCAAAGAATCGGATCGAAAAGTTTGAGAAACAAGAACAAGTAGGATAACCATTCTGGGTTTTTGAGTCACAGTTCACTAACAACTGATAATTACCCAGCTATAACTACATGCAGGGAAAATGAAAAATGGTACAACTAGTTAAAACGTGTAACCGGTGAAATATTACAATTGGCACCAAAGAGGTTCATTAGCGACGAAATGCAATATTTTTCATTTTAATGTAATTCAAGGCAGCTGGTGATATACCGCATTATCCCGGTAATATATGGTACTCTTGCACATTATACATTTAGTCGAAAACTATAACATTTATTTTATATTAATTTAATTTGCTGCCTGCAATGAATTAGTTACAACGAATGTGGTAATAAAATCTTGTCTAATAATATCTTTATAATACAGGTGGCAAGTTGCGATCTAGCAATTAAAATAATACGCTGGTTTATCTAACAATATGATTGAATTCCTGGCTCCGGATTTTTAATGTTTGATTGCAATATATTTGTCTTCCCTTGTATTTTAAATCGTATTGATTTTCGTCTCAATCATGCATATTTCATTGCTCACATAAACTTATTTTATTGTATTATTGTACTGAAAGTTTTGCAAAGTCTTTCATTAAAACATTAATTACAATTTTGTGTGCAATTAATGCAGTGTTATTTCCGTTCCATTTTTTCAAGTGGCGTTTGGCTACACTGAGGCGCTCCAGTCGCAGGAGTCGAGGCCAAACTCGTAGAAAGCGCAACGGTTTTTTATTCAAAATGGCGGAGTTTTTCGATCGTGCTGGAATTGTTGAGGATTATTGAATCGGAAGATTTTGGTTTTACTGCGCACATTGACATCGTGTCAACATTGTTTCGATCGTAAAGACTGCATAAACATTTCATGAAAGGTAGGAACAATGTCTTTTGACTTTAATCGTGAAATTTTGTCATTATCGAATGTTATTATGCCGGCATTTTTTGAGCGGGAGAAGTGTGTTATAATTGTACTTTGTACGCTTAAAACTTTGGTCCCATAAACGACAATTGCTGTGAAAATACCATTCTGCTAATTCTTTACAGTTGGATTGTAGTTAAATCTAAGGTTAAATTAGCGGATTGACAGGAAAAATGAGCGGGAATTTGGAGGGAGCTATTGTGACGTCACTCGCGATTTATTGGCGGAATAGAGAGTAAAGCGGCCGCTGATTGGTCGAGCTTCTCGAGTGACGTGTGATGTTGTAACTCTAGTGATGCTTGGTGTAATCGTGATGATTTGTCGCCAGATCAACCTGTAGATGGCAGTGTCGTCTCTATGGAAACACTATTATCTCTCCCGTGTGGGAAAACCGAAAACGGATAATAATGTTAGGGAATTCTAAAATAGTCTAGTGATGTCAAGGGAGTTTGGGATGAAAGAAAAATGTGTCAAGGAAATGGACAGCGATATTAGTAGGAAATGCAAATAAACATTCCATTTGTGAAATGCCTGTAATTCCTAGGGGATTTTAATTGCAAAACTCTCGCTAGATGGCGCAATTGTAGCTTCTACTCTTTACAATTATATCTGCAAACAAAGATGGCCGCCATCTTGCCGAATGTCGTCAACATTTTTTTTATCTTGACTGTATTTATATTTACACAGTAATCAAAAGTATGTAGGAGAGAAACCGCAGATGTTGCCAGATACTGACAGCTTTGATAAAGTGGTTTACTTTGCAATAAAGTAACAATTGAAATTAGTGCCACGGTAATTATGCTAGTTTTTTTGGTTTGGTTTGTTTTGTTGGAGGAGTTTGAATACAAGTTTGTGTGTGTGTGAAGAGAAATATGTGCCACGCCCTGTCACGTGACCCGTTATCTGGGTTTTTGTGTGTGTTTAATTTACATGAATGGTGAGCTTGTAGTATGTATGTCGATGCGGGTTGTAATTTGACGCGTTGTTGCCAGATGGCGTTTTTGTTTCGGCAAACGTTGCCAAGCACTGGCTGGCTCTGGCTGCATGGTTTGGATTTTTACATTTGCTCCGCCCTTTTTACAGGATATACCTCGTTCTATAAACCGCGGTGTGTATGTGAATATAAATAACAAACGTGCACACCCCCGTCCATTGGTTTCAGGTTTAGTTTCGGATCGATGCACCTTTCAGGTTTATCACTTGAAAAATAGCCAGACATCGATTATCGTAGCTGCTCAAGGGGTTGTTGAGAAAGCACGTTACCAGGGGTTGTTGAGATAGCACGTTACCAGGGGTTGTTGAGAAAGCATGTTATAAGGGGTGATTTAGAAATTAGGTTAACAAATTGGCCGAAAATAGTACGATGACTGAGATTTTTGGTTAGGAAATAATACCCTTGTTAAGAATGTAAAATAAGTTTGTACAGTAAGAAAAGAAACTTTTAATGGAAATTTTATGGCATTATTCTACTACATATAGCACGTAATATTTATCTTAAAGGAGAACAGACAGGTTAAAAAAAAATTTTCCGATCCCAACGAGAAATAACATATAGAATTATACCCTAATTTTGAACCGTGCCTGAAATTTTGAACCGATTT
>JAQIWR010002711.1:0-10627 GCA_034695945.1 Glomeris hexasticha | reverse complement strand
TGTCACATTTAATTAAGCGATAGAGGAAAGACATTGGGAAACTTATTATAAACATCACTAACCTGCAGTTTCAATGCATTTATTAGCTTTGTATCCCCTCGGCAGCCGCCATTTTGTTAATTCGCCCGATCGCCGCTAGATGTCGCCAACTTTCAACCTGTTTTTAATTGGTTCATCAACGACGCCCATTTTCTTGGGTGCTCCAATGACATCGCTCTGAAATGGGCTAATTATGTCACAACACTCCCTCAAACTTCAAAATAGGGGGAATTCGTTAATTACGTCACCATCTCCTCAGACCTTAGAATAGGGGAAATTTGTTAATTACGTCACTACTTCCTCCGAATTCAGAAAAATGGAAATTCGTTAATTATGTCACCACCCCCTCACTGCCACCTCATACTTCACAATAGGGGTAACTCGTTAATTACGTCACCACCCCCTCAGATTGCAGAATAGGGGGAATTCGATAATTACGTTTCCACGTCCTCAGATTTCAGAATAGGGGGAATTCGTAAATTACGTAACCATCCCCTCAGACTTCAGAATAGGGGGAAATTGATATTTACGTCACTTCCACCTCATATTTCTACCTAACTAAATATGTAACCCCGGCTGCTATTTTTAAAAATCGCCAAAGTTGTCCTATTTGGATGCGTATTTTTAAAAGAAGAGTTCCAAAACCTGCCGCCCTGCCTATGTTGACGTGCAGGTAAACTTACACACCTTTGCGGCCACCATTAGGAGTTTCTTACCATACAATGCCTGAAGAACCAGGCCATGAAGACATTGCACCAGGAAACGTCACCTACATTACATACTTCAACAAACCACACGAAAAAGGGCTAAAAATGGAACATTTGTGGACTACAAAAAAATCGAAAGGGCATATAAGAATATAAGAATCAGCTTGTGCATTGCATATGACAATGTCAAGTACAGTGGTACCGGTACCTCGGTTTACAGAATTGGTTTCAATTTTTGAATTTTTCACGCTGAGGACGTTTGTCTCGCCATTTTGGTATTGTAGGTATATTGAGACTAACGATTCTTAAGTTTAGATTTCTAAAATATATGCACAACAATTATGAATTCCAAAAAAAAAAAACTAGATTATTCAAAACCAACCGTATGTAAATTAAAGATCCAAACACTGTTCGTTTTGGCAACCAAGAAAATCGTTTCCACGGATAGCAAATTGTGTTTGTTAGTTCATAATATCTAAATAGTTCGTTATAACCATGTTCTTCCTATATTATACAATGCATTTTTCAAGGGACCACATGTTTTGTTCGCTATAACCAGGTGTTCGTTATAACAGAGTTCGGTATAAACCAGGTTTACTATTCATAACATTTTCCTTCGGTCAAGTGTTATGGTGTTTAAAATGGCGGACGGAACTTCCAAAATGGCTGCCGCAGAGTTTATCAACACCTTGCAGAAAACACCGTTCCAATCGAACAAGTTTTACGAATTTCAAGATGGCGGCCGGGTATTCAAAATGGCAACTGCAGGCATACAAAGTAGGTGTGGGCACTCTTGGTATGGGTTAACATAGACAAGTTTTGGGACACTCAGTATTTTCTTCTGAAAAATGTGTATTCAGGCTTTATTCACCTATATTTACTTTTAAAGGGACAGTGAAGTCACCAAAATTGTTTTTATATGTTATTCAGGGTGAAAAACAATAGAGAATGGCTATTTGGTATGTTAACCAATACGCGTCAGTTAACCATTGAGACGGATTTGTCAATGGAACTCTTTCTTTGCGCGGATTGACGGCCAAATCACCAATGGTGGTTGAGATAGAGAACGTAACGACTACGATTGAGCGGGTGAAACGACCGTTACAACGGCAACCGGCTGTCACCGTCAATTGGCTGCTCCCCTGTACAAATGTCAGTTGGAAATTTTTTTGGCCAAAGCTTGGCCAGACGATGTTGAGAACGGGGGAATGCGTGCGCTGCCGAGCACAGCCCTGGCCCATGTCCTCTCCATTGCCGTTACTTATAACGGCTGTTGAATTTGCTGTCAGCATACCTTTTTCGAATTTAATTAATAACTCGTTAACCATTGCGAATTGGTTAACATACCAAATAGCCATTCTCTATAGTTTATCACTCTGAATAACATATAAAAAAAATTTTTGGACTTCACTGTCCCTTTAAGAAAAAATTCCAGTATATTTCCAGGATTTCAAGGACAATAAAAAAATTCCAGGATTTCCAGTATCAGTAGACACCCTGTTTTAGCAGAATAGTAAAAAAAATTCAACTTCGGTAACATCATTTATGTTGTTTCAAATAGCCGTCACACAAACTTGATGCTGTTTTTAAAAGCAAGCGTGCAGTTATATTTTGCATCATTTTCTCACATGTGATGAACATTTTTATATTATTTTTAATTTCCTGTTTTTCCACGTCTCAAAATTCCACAGATAGGGACTCACTTATTTTCCGCAATGCCAAAAATTATTTTAAATTTCCACCTTTGACCTTCGAAATATGTCAGCAATTCAAGGAATTTCTGTCATTATACTCCCACACCGGTCCTAATCATCGTCTTCGAGAGAAAACAATTCGCATTGTCTAGGAATGACATTACATTACATTTTATTACTTGAATTCTTGCACGGTCTCTTATTATTTTATTGTTGCACACCCCAAAAAATCATTGTATATTTTCGTATGAAACATGTCAATTTTTTGTATCATTTCAACCAACAACAACAAAAAACTGATACATATAGAAATGAGGAATGGAGTGGACGGCATCACGCAACGTAATCATAACATTTTCTAGCCACTCCTATCTGTTAATTTGACGTTTGAGAAATCACATCAACCTGTTTCTGTTTTTGTTGTTTGTTACGACCGGTACCTTCATTAAAAAAAAAACTGGACACATGAACGGGTAAAAGAGGAACGACCCCTCCAAATTCATTTACATTTGGTCCACATTTAGACAAAATTCAATATAGAGTACATACCAAACCGCATTGCCTAATGATATTCATATTATACAATGTCCACTGTGCCAACCTGTCAACACTTTTCCGCCTCTGACAGGTTTCACTGTACTATACCTACATGCATAAAATAAAGATAATCCTGTCAAGGCATTTTATTATTTATCACCCTTAAATCAAAATCACTGCAGTAATAATAATAATAATAATAATAATAATAATAATAATAATAATAATAATAATGGAGCGTTAGTTCGTAAAACGTCCACCAGCAGGGCGCCACTTGCTATCCCTATTCCGTTCATTGCATAACAGACATAAAGGGGTGTAAAATGACAGATTGATTAATTGTGGGCGGAGCCATTCAGAGTATAGTGTAGTATCTTTGTTACCATGTATGGCAGGTATTTTGTAGTACAAAAAGCGCCACCACCGGATGTCGGCGTAACTACAGCAACTTCTCCCATCTCGTCATGGAAACTTCGAAAATTGGATATCTTTAATTTATTATATGACAGTTCATTGTTAAATTCATGTCACACATTCAAACCTTTCAAAGAAACTACGCAGTAGGAAGTCAATCATATAACGTGGAAACTTTTATATTCCCAACGTTTGAGAGCCGCCATTTTGAAATTCTCCGCATTCTTGGCAATTAATCTACGCCATAAATTGCTGTCCGATTTAGTGTCAATTTGCTGCAATTAACTTATCATCAGATTTGAAACATTTTATGCACGCTCTTTTATGCTCTGGCTGAAAGTGACACCATTTCTTTAATGGGTTACACAAACGGATGTATGTATATGTATATGTGTGTGTGCGTGCATTTTAATTTTAAATTCAGCACGGAACCAATCGATTCATTTCAAATTTATCACCATTGCTGCAGTATCAAGCGTGATATTTTATAATTATCATCAATGTAAGAAAAAAAATGATTAACATGGTTTATTTCACAATGTTTTCAAAATTTTATCTAAATTTTCCTCATTTTCCCCGGAAAAAAGTAATCCATAAAATCCCAAATCGTCTCAAAATGATGCATTAATACATTTTTGCGTATGTGGTACCCCATTTTCGATCAAATGTTTATTGGTATATTGCCGCTGCTATACTTGCAAGTTGAAAACTTCAAGACGATTTGCATGAAGCGCAAGCGCCCTCTAGCGACAGACTGCGAGTTGCCAATTTTTTACGGCCTTTTTATCTTTGATAAAAAATCATGTAAAATAACGCGGTAAATTATGCATGATCACGCATTTATAAGTCTAAACACGATGTTCAAGTTATAATACTATACCAAGACGTAATCATCCATTTTACATCGTTTTTATCTATTGTAAGGTTTTTGTTATAATTACCTGGCAACTGTGATTATTATTCTATATAGTAATAAAAACTACATCCTACCAATCCTACTGAATTAAGTAATAAAACTGTCAAACTACCTTAGTTGTCGGTGGATGATAAAAAGAAAACCTCATTATAACAATATCAATAGGACCAAGGATAGGACAAAGATAAAATGTGATGGAATCAAGGAGTTGATCGAAGTCGCGATAACGTTTTTTAACCGCCAAAATTTTTTCCCCATTTTGGCGGCGTTTTAAAAAATTCCGCCACCCTCGCATATTTTTTAACAAATAAATAACAAACATAGTAACGTACCTAAACAGGTTCCTTCCTCGTTTCCCGGCGACTGCTGACCGGGATTTTTCGGTGCCGGTTTGACGCAAATCAGCCCTTCGTCGCATTTGCCGCTCATTCCAAACAGTCCGCCGCAAGTTTCATTTTTGACACGAGCACACTCGTCGCAACAGTCGCAAATATCGGTCACAACTCCACCCAGACAACCTGTTGCACGCTCGCATTTCGCCCGATCGCAACTATCGGCATGCGGGCAAGAATGTGAGATAGTTTGGCCGGCAAGAATCAGCACCACGCCGGCGAAGACGGCGACGGCGACCGCCGAATGACGCATCGCGAGGTTAGTAGAAAATAAAGGCTTCGTCGCTCACAACACGCACCAAAACAATACAAATAATAACGCCGCTAAACTTCTCGTCCGTAGTTCATACCGCGAGTTTAAGATCTCATCCAGTCACTGTTGTAGATGAGAGCTATTGAGAGTTTCAATCGGCGTTCACCTGGGTTTTTCACCGGTGAAAGAACGAAAAGCGCCGAACGCGCTTCGAAGAGCGGATCCCTACACCCGTTCTCCGTGAAAACACCGTTGATAATGAAACATCGTCTGCTCGAGCGCGCCACAATATTCTGTCTGAACCGAAGCCACGCCTACTTTGCGCACTTGTCAACGCCCCATATAAATCCGATTGGCTACGTTCGATGGATACGGGCTTTTCCATCCACGAAACCGCCTCCAAATGCAATTTTCATTGCCAATCTTTCTTTTGCGTATTAATTACAGTTGTGATTTTTTGAACGCAAATATAACAGTTTCCGAGCTGTTTTGGGTGGATTTTTCCGCATATCTAGAAATGCTTTTGAAAAATTTAACTACACTTGAGCGGAAATATTGTTTTCAGGGGTGATCCACATATTATGTTACATATACGGAATAATACTTTCCGTTATTATAACTAATCCGAAAATAACCTCTCCAGCATGCAACTACTAATACGAGTTTTGTTTTAACGTGTCTTCCAAAGCTAAATTGACTTCAAAAAACGCCAAATCATTTATACAATTTTTTTATATCTATAGTCAAGCATTAGAAACATTTTAACCTTTAACCACCCTTGAAGTTAAAAAATATATTTTCAGGCCATGAGTGCCAAATCAATCCTGGCTTAGTAATTGGCCACACCTCAATGGATAAATGAACGGATTATATGGCTTAAAACCACATAAGATTTAATTCTAAGAAAATTATGAAACAATGCTATTGTGTATTGCAATAAAATTATTTCATCATACAAATAAAATTGTCCATGCAAGACATTGATATTTTAATACGGAATTATAATCATTTTATATTTTAATTTGTAAAACAAAGTGATTAGTCGTATGGGGAAACAGAGTTTTGCTTTCTAAACTAGGGTTGCTAGAATAACACTTAAATTTTGTTGAATAAAAAAATAATACTCAGGTGCAAAAAGCAGGTAATTTTAATACATCCTTCCAATTGCATGGAAACAAATGTAACTCGAACCAATCAACATTTTGTTAGACTGCAATGCTTTATATACTAAGGATACACGCATGTTACGCCGCAGTTTTCACTTTTCCTGCCACATATCTCGATAACAATTGAATAGTTTTTGCTCACAACCATTGTACGCAGTACGGTGTGAAATGTAGCAAAAAACAAATGTGAAATGGGGGGAAAAATACGATATATTCATTTCTAACGTATACGAACGAGTCTCTTTTAGTCCGTTCAACATTTACCGTGTCATTCTCGCAAGAAAAGCAGAGGTTATTTTCAGCTCCCTTATCCAAAAGCAGGCGATTGGCTTCTCGCAAGTCAAAGGCTTGTCCACTGGTTGAACTTGTACAGTGGTCATTTGCCATGCACAATAATCCAAATGCAAAACTTGAAATTACATCTCGTCTCGTATGTTGGCCAAACAGTTCTTTAAAAGTTGTACTTGGGCCTGTAAAAAAGAACAAAAAGAATAGAGTCAGAACCCAATAATTATTTTTCACCATCACTTGATGGCTTATCAGTCATGGTTCATGGCCAAAATTAGAAGTTACACCTCAGACAAGTATGTAAACAAACTGAGGTGGCTACGAAACTGAAGTCTGGGTTCATTTTGAAAGTTTGTAAGTGTGGAAAAAATCATATGGCTGCAGCAGATACACAAAATGTGCAAATGTTGCAAGCAGAAAAACTCCTTGTTTAATTAACAAACATGGTTCATCGTCCTTTTCAAGTAAGTTTGCTAATATAGTAGTTAAATATTACAGAAAAACTTGATTTGTCATTGAGATAATGTTTCAAGTGCATCTCATCTACTTATTTAACTCGTATCATTATTTGTTTTCGATTAAACATATAACTTGATTTATTGCTATACACATATCCCAATCATATTTCTATCAGCAAAATAAATACTGGCATTTAAAGGTGAACTGACACGGTTTTGTAAGGTACCCTGAAACTTGCACTACTTGCAGAAAAGTCATGAAGAAAGCAAGTGTTGCAACAAAATATCTGTGAAAATTAGTAAAAAAAAGTTATTAGATGTCAAAATTTGACCGTAGGTTTATCGAGACTCTTATAATTGATGCTCCCCTTGCTTTCTGGATAGGGGGGTCATCAATTATAAGGGTATCGATAAAAATACGGTCAAACTTTGACATCTAATAACTTTTGTTTACTAATTTTCACAGGCATTTTGTTGCACCACTTGCTTTCTTCGCTACTTTTCATTAGGTAGTTAAAGTTTCAGGGTACCTTACAAAACCGTGTCAGTTCACCTTTAAGTCAGGGAGAGAAAAAAACACCAGGGTCCCCACGAATTTCCAGTACAAAACTTCAACGTACAAACAAGTTTCTATAAAATTTGGAAATGAGTCTGACTCATTTCCTTGATGTTCACTCAGGCATTCTGGAAAAAGGATATGATAGATTACAAAAAAAAAACACGTGACTGGGACCAACAAAACAGCAAATGCAGTAGTATTGTCAGGTATTGGCTACAACAATAACAACCGTTACTCTACATAGTATAAACTTTTAAGACTTCCTCTTTTTTTCCCAACATTATTTAAGAAAAAATAAGAATATAGGCCCTATATTAAGCAGTGAAACTCGAATAAAACCGAGCAGGAAATAATGCAGACAAATCATTGCAAAAGGTGAGATTAAAAAATGAATGACGGAAACAGGCAAGGTTGTGTATGCCTGGAGGACAAGATAAAAAAATAACTACAAGGTACATATTTCGGTCCCTGTGGGTACCCAGTGTTACCCACAGTTGTATTACCCTTGGTGGATATAGCTGGTGGTACCCCTGTGGTGCCCTGTGGCAGCAAAGTTCATAGGTCAGTTAGCACGTTCCGAAAACCCACGAAAAACTTTCTTTGTTATTGTTATTATTGTGTGAATGAATTCTTTTTCAGCCATTCTATAAGTTGATTTGGTTATGAAAACTATCTGAAAAGCATTAAATAAAAAGTTTGGAGCAGATGTCAAGGTCTCAATGATACAGTCCATTTCCTGTTTGGTGAACCTTTTGTTTCTAATGAACATCCCCCAACTGAACAACAATGGAGTCTCTAAGCTGCATGCATATACATAGTGTGGCTGTGCTGCAACATAAGTTGCTTTTCCCAATTTTAATTGGTGGTTGTTATGTTGTCACATTTTGTTTTTGCAACAGCATGGTGATTAGGATGAATAGTACCCAAGTCAACAACTGTAAAATTTCCCCAGAAAGATTTATACTTTTCAATTTGCATACAATATTTAACAACAGGTTTTTCCCATCATTGTCTATGCATAATAAATTCCATCACTTCGAATATTGATACGAATTAATGTTTTGAAATAAATCCAAAAAATAATTGAGCTGAATCAAACTTGTTGCTTAAATGATTGAATGCAAACCAATGCAAAAAATGTACACTGTATATTGCAATTAAATTACTAGGATAGCTATCCAATGTGCCGGTTGCATGTAGGCCAATTTGCATGTAAAACGGTTTCATATCAATTTTGAACCACAGTTTTGATTTTATTTCTTGTAAGGAATTGAAAGCAGGAATATTATCTACACACAAAAGTATTACCACAAAAACCTTTTAAAAGTGTACTACAGTAACTTGCTTATATAGATTTACAGAATTAATTGTGATCAAAATGTTAACTTTTAAAAGAAAGAGAAGTCCTTGGTTGGTGCAGAAATTAGTTATTTAATTCAATAAGTGCAATGTATTTTACAATTGTAAAATCTGTCTATAAACAATAGAAAAAACGTCCTTTGGCTTCATTCAGCAAACAGAACGTTCAAATATTTCACAAGACAACTGTTGACTATAATATACTGTAATTAAAAATAATTAAAAAGGTAACAATTTCATTTCCATCCTATTAAATTACTAATTCAAATACTATAAGCAAAAACTGGTCGTTATACTAATAACAAGTAGGATGGAAGTTTTCCAACTAAGTTTTCTACAAATCAAATGTGATTGGCAGATGTAAAATAAATTGGTGTCGATGTCGGGGAGAGAGGGGGTTTAATTTCCCATTAATTATTATTATTATCAGTTTTCTATATCTCCTTTTATATATGCGACCATTGCCAAAAAGTTCAACGATATATAATATATGGGCAGTACATCTGCAATTTAATTCAACTTGCAAGTTTGCTGCCAATATTCCCCCCAATCCCAATCTTTTCTGATTGATGACCTAGGAGATTAAATATTGTTGGAGAAGTGCTTGAAAAACGTGTGCAGTGCACGAGAATGCAAGACTTGCAACACAGACATGTCCGCCTTTTGAGGTATTCATCTTTCAATAGAAATTTCCCTTGTGTGCCCATACTTTGCTCAATAACACCTGGCAGGCGGAAAAGGTTCAACCAGGGGTTGAACACTGCAGGGTTGGGCGGGGTCAGAGGTGGTTTGGATCCGTTCCTTTTTCTATACCCCATGTATGAAGGAGGTTCGGGTTGATTGGTTGAACGGGGCCAAAAGATGTGCAGGGAATTGCAAAGCCTAACCTGTTCGCTATACAGCAGCACCTGGTGGCTGTTGACGCAAGGTTCGACCTCACTTGTCCATTTGCAATAACATATTTGGCGAGGTTTGTGGTGGGCAGAAACAACAATACCCTGCACTGCCTACAATGTGCATATGGTCTTGTAGGATATTGATTTAGAACACTCAGAAAAAATCGGTATGATTTGCACAGCGAAAGGTGTCAACTATAACATTATTTAAGTGTTTGCAAACATTATGCATAACAAGTCAAGGGATGTTGAGGAATTTATATATGAACTATCAAAATTCAGACAACGATGTATCAGTTGAAGCAATGGACCATGAGCACAATGAGTGTTTCCAGGTTTTGCATCTATCAGGTCAATCCTGCACAACCTATACTGTTTATATTTTTCGAAATGATGCCATACATGTCTAAATTACAATTAAATTCACAAGTTTACCAAACGTCAAATGACGATTTATGACCAAAATGGCAGCTTCCCTGTAAAACATCAAAACTTGCACGATTTTAGTGAAAATATTGGCCCTATTTCATAATGAAAAAATAGTAAACCATTATATTTCTTAAAATTTATACAACTGAATCTGAATGAGCAAGTCATTATACACAAACTGTGCAAGAAAAATACCAGATATTTTTTATCATGCAGTGTTAAAATTATTTATAAGTGAATTATGTAGGGGAGACCGGGGCCAAATGCGTCAAAAATCACTTACGAATTAATTCTAGTAAAACTATTTGTCGTAAATTTGTAAACTAACGTGTTTTTGAAAGCCAAGGATATAGGCTTGAAGGCTATACTTTTTTTACCTGGGTTCATAAGATTGCACTCGCGTGAAAAATCCTCAAAGTCACATGGGCGCAAGTTGAAATTCAGAAAAATGCGGGGTAAAACCGCCATTAAATACAGCAAGGTAGTCGTAAGATTCACAACTCCAGACCTATATTATATT
>JAQIWR010002710.1:0-10628 GCA_034695945.1 Glomeris hexasticha | reverse complement strand
TTAGTCCTTTCGACCTTGAATGAAAGTCGTGGCCAGTTCATAATAGGGGATGATGCGGAGATGATCGAGTGTGAAACGGTGTCCCTTGTGTCAAACGATGACTCTGAAGATTGTTCCATAGATGATGAGGTGCACGAAGATGAGGAGGAGGATGAGGAGGAAGTGTCTTGCGAACAGTCTCCTGTACCAAGGGGTCCCAGGATCGTGAAGCCCATCATTAGAGATGCTATCAGAAGGCTTTCCCTGCAAAAGGACAATGAGGAAGGTCAGCCGAAAGGCATCAGGGGACGTAGGAAAGCCTTGTACGCGAGAAGCTCTTCGACACCATCTTCTATGTCACCCGCTGGAAGATCCCTTAGCCCCAAAGTACGGGATGTGGTTGTGAAACCGACAAGGACATCAGCTTTAAGGGCCAACCAAAGTTTACAGAAGACAGTTGTCTCACCGGTAATGTCCACCACGTCATCCCAAGGATCTTCATCACCACCTCCTCCAGCCCCCAGGAAGGAAGTTGCTGTGAAAAAGACAGTAAGAGGAAGAGGGTTTGTTACTTGTAGAAATAAAGATGGCTGTGGCTCAGGTGATCTCCTGAACAAGGATGATAGTCGTCCCAAACCCCCCAACAAACAAGGAACCTTTACCAAGGATGCACCCTCCCAAGACCTTATTCCTAAGATCTCACCATCAAAGACAAGGATCCCTTTGTTTGCCACTCCACAGAAGACCAAACCCGGTAACAACAGCCCTCAACAACAACGTTGGAGGAAACACAACAGCGTGGATGGAACAAGTACCAACGGTGTTACTGGAGGATACCAAAGATCCATATCTATGAACCCAGAACCTCAGAGTAAGATGATCACCCCATCAAAACGACTTGGAAGCGGTTTCCTCAATAACCGATCAAGGGCTAGTGCCCTTAAAAGCGCCAAACGGTCATCGAGCAATGCTAGTCTGTGCTCATCTGCTTCGGATAGTACCACAACATCCAGAAAGAGCTCTTCTACCACCGCCAGTGCTGGTGGTAACAGAGATGTCCCGAGTAAGGTTGCAACACTCTGGAAAAAGGATGGTAGCGGCAGAAGCAGGAGCGCCGTTGGGACGGGTAGCGGAGGAAGTAGCGGTGGCGAAGGAAGTAGTGGGTCTGAAAACAATAACAGGATAAAGGAACAACCAGTTGGTGGTAACAAGAGTAAAGTCCAGGGATCTAGGCTGGTTCCGCGAAGCGCGACGTACGAGAAGTTGCAGTCACCTCCGGAAGACTCGTCGCGCAAGAAGCAGGTGGAGACAACGTTGAGAGAAGTTTGGCTGGAGACTTCCAAGATTGTTTTGAATGGACATGGAGGTGGTGAAGTCAGTGTTGGCCAAGATGGTGGTACTAAATGCCATCAGGTGACAGTCGTTAGCGAAGGCAAGTGTGGCGCGGCAATCGTTCAGCCGTTCAATTACAACCCTAACGCTGCTGCCAGAGCATCCACCCCAAGATCAATGATACCAACGCCAACAAAAATGGTAATTCCAAGTCTGAGGCATCATCATCCACATGCCCTCGCCAAACAAACGTCGTTCATCGAAGGGGAGGTTGCGGAGAAAGTCGAAGAATCTTCTTCGTGTTTGATCACAACTGTTTGAGATTTCTCTGGGATATCACGTCGTATGTCAGGTACTATATACAGTAACAAATCAGTTTTCTCTCTTCTTATTAGGCATTATTGCCGGTAGGAATATCTTCTCTATCTATTACTGCAGTGTATTGGAGATCTAAGGTGTATGACGCGCAAACTTGGTAGTACGCATCGCGCAGGTTCCCAGCCCTTACAGAAAAAATACTGAAATGTCCCAAATTATAAATACAAACCACAGTTTGTTCAATTTAATGGTGGATTTCTGCAGTGATTTTCTCCTCAATAACCACCAATAAAGTGAACAAACTGTAGTTTTCCTGTACTGGATTTGTGTAAGGAAGTCATCGTCAAGATCGAAGCCTTTGCGCTTTCAATTTTTTCATCAAAGGCAAAAGAATGTACCATTATGGCTTATCTCAGTGTTCTTTGCTGGGATAAGTTATTGGGAAGTTATTAGCATAATGGGAAAGGTAATGTTGGTTAATTGAAATCTTTGGAAATGTTAAATAATGCTTACATGCTAATGCAGTCTCACCGAAGTAAACAGCATGCAGCAGAGTGAATGGAAAGAAGGAATATAATGTGTATTCCAATAGAAAAGTATTTATGAAATGAAAAGAATACTTGATTTAACTAGGCTGTCTGGAAACAAAATCCAATCAAGTTGTGCAATGTTCAGTTTGCGAAAGGGTGTTTTACACTGGGTAAATAAACGGCGTGTATTCCGAGTGTATATTGTAAACAGTATTTGTGTATAGCAGTTAAGCTGTGCAACATATTGGCTGCTTAACTCTTGCCTGGGATCTTTCATTTTATAATTTACCAACTTTAATAACTATGTAGTAGTAAAGCAAAACACACATGTAAGCGCGCGTTAAGGTGTGCGTGCATTTACATTTGCGAATTTTATTATGAGAACCAGAAAAGCTATATTAGCAGAGTCTTCAATGTGAAAGATTTCAGAAGATTATGATGAAGAAGAGCACATTTGAGCGATTTCTCATAACAAAATTATTATTAAGCAAAATTCGCAAATGCAAACAGCTCACCGTACAACGCGTATGTGTCCCAAAATGCTGAGAAATGAAGCCAAAATCATGGATATCGTACTAGTACATTGAATACTATATACTCAATTTGTCTTGGGACAGAGTGGCTGGCTGGCTTCTTCCATATGATTGCAGTTCTAAATATAATTCTCATCGTGGTTTTTATTAGTGAACGTGAAATTTAATTTATTGAAATGGTGTACACCTATAATAATTATGTGAATATGCATTTAATTGTAACATGTGACTTTTGCCATCTGTTCCCCACAGTCTGTTGTAATATCATACGTTCGGCTTTACCAAATATTGAATTAGTTTATGAATGAAACATGTTCCGAGTATGTATAAATAACCAATATTTTGGGTTGTTCAGTACTCGTGAGGTTGCCTTTCAATGGGTCACACAACTTGCTGGTTGAATGGATCAGGAAATAATGAATTCCCTTCCCCTTCAATATATTTCACTTAAGGTACAACACCTGTGTTATACTATCTGTCTGCCATATTTGATTACAAGTAACAATAATGTAGTTTGTAATTATTGGAAATGTAACCGTTTCATGTTTAGGATATGGATAAACGTTATTATGATGAGTAGGTTTGTTATATAGACGTTTTACCACATGCAGCTGATGATAAGTCATAAAGCACTCGTTTAAATTCCGTGCAAAAGTGTATCATATACAGTAATAATAATGCTGTAGTTTTCGTTTCAATAAACTCCATTTTGCGTCATTATGGGAAGTTACAATAATAAAACTGCAGCTACACAATCTACAATTAAATAACTTATTTCCATGATAATCATATTATACTGGTGTTTTTTATTTACAATGTAATCTGAAAATAATTTGTAAAATTATACTTAATTGTACTAATATGTTTTATAACTTATAACTATAAGTTATTATTTAATACCTATATGTAAATTCAGAAATAAGTATTATGCAACATTAGAAAACATAGGTATAATAATACAACAATTTTGAAACTTAATTACGTTAACAGTTAAATTATAGTTTAGTCAATAATTTGGTTTCGCAATCGTTGACTTTTTCATCTTCCTATGTAAATTAAAATTCCAGTTTGAAATATGTTAAAATTGTGTAGCTCGTAAGAACCAATGAGAAAGTATGTCAAAGGTGATTAATCCAATTATAGGGTCTAATAGAAAATTGTGGCTTCACGATGATGACGTCAGCTGTAGTGACCAGTGATATACATTTAAAAATACAGGTTTTTCAAAGGCTCGGTCACATTTAGTTTTGTTTGTTGAGTAGGAAGGATGAAGAAGTTGCCTCCTAGACCCAACAGGCTTCTCAAAGGTAAACAAACTTTGTTCCCATTTTTCCCCCATATAACCAAATGAGGTTACCTGTTTGTTTTATTTTTTTGTTTCGATTGTTGTCTAACTAGCACAAAGTAAGACATCATTCATTACATTCAATATGTAAGATCACACATTGTATTTCTTACATAGCTTTTCTTACAAGTGCATGTGCTTTTTGCTGCATGTCATATGACTTAAACATATTATAGTCTATTGGATTTAATCGTATTAATGCGGTGGATTATCAGATTTACTGTATATAGAAACCATATAGAGTTGACTTGGGGTAAGTTTTTATTCAATTAGGGTTTTTCTTTTTCTCACAGAAATATTGCAGTTTGCTCTGATTGTTTTAAAAAATGTTTTCAAAAACATGTTTATGACATTGTTTAATAATGAAATAACTGGTGCAGATCATTTCCTGAAGAGGCAAGGGTATGTTGGACTAATGGCTAGAGCTGTTGTCACCGCTTGGTTTGCGATGCGGGCAGCTGTCGCGGACTTCATCGTCAAGGTTCATCATTTGAGATTCTCAGATAATAGCTGGACAAACCTGTGCACCTGGTTAAAAATAAAGATGATAAGTTAGTTTATTTACAAGTTATTGTAATAATTGAAAAATACAGGTTGGTGAATTAAGACATTTTTGTGGCATTAAGTTCATTGGATGTCCGCTGGCGAGAAGAAAATTGTTCTTCGGTGGGTGCAGGATAAAGTCAGGCTTCGGACGGTTGCCAATTTCGCTTCTGACTGGTCTGATGGCATCGTGTTATGTGCCCTTATGGATGCCCTGGTACCAGGAACTTTCCCACGATATGATCTTCTCAATCCGGAGGAATCTTACGTGAATTTGAAACGTGGACTGAGAGTTGCTGAAACTCAACTAGGAGTTGTTGGGGTATGAATTTTTCCCTCCTAACAATGTATCAAAGACTAGCCTTGTTGAGTTTGGTTCTTTTCACTTTATGTTTCTGCCGTGTGTACCACTGGTGGGTGTCAACTGTCATGAAATTCCTGAAAATCCCGGAAATGTCACTACATATTTTTCAAAAATGCTACTCTCCGGAAAATCCTAAAAAGTCATGAAATTTTATTAAATGTACATGTAACTTAGAACAATGAAAATATATTTATAGTGTTCATAGGCTGTAGGTGATAGGAATATTGGGAAAAGTTTTAGGCAGTTAGAAAAATTTACAAATTCATGTTGACATACTAGCAAAAAAATGTGATTTTAATACCAAGTTTGTGTGAAATACACCACGTATTAAATATTAACAAATGTTGTAAAATGATGTTGAAATTTGTTGGGTGAATCACTGTGCCTTGCAAATAAGAATCAAAGTTGGTTTATAAAAGGTCTTTAATTTTTTATAAATGGTTATGCAAATACTGGAAAAGTTACGAAAATTTGTTGGACATTTTCAGTAGACACCCTGTACTTTGAACAACATGACTGTTGATATTGTTAATTACATTGTTGTTTATTTCAAGGTAACAGTACAATGTGAATTGTTTTCTACTTTTATTTGCAGTTAATTAAGGTAGCAGACTTCTTCGGCGACCATGATAATTTGGTCAAGAACTTGTCTCGCTTCTTGGCAATGTTGAAATTGAAAGCTGAATTGAGTTCCAAGTTGTCTACTTTTGTGACAGTTGATAAAAATGACAATCGGAAAATTACGGTGGAGGAAATGGAAACTGATGAAGCCCTGCAAGATAATTCTTGCATTGTCAGAGGAATGGGATTGCAGTTGGCCGTCAAAGGCAAGTTACGCTACACGCTGTTACTCTTGCACAAGTTTTGCCCACCCCCTTTTTTTCTGCTTTACATTATTTTATTTCTTATCCGCATGCATATTCACATAGAACATCAAACAAATGATGAGCAAATATAATTAAAATTTAATTCACTTCGCATCTTTTTGAGCCTTGGAAATAACTAGCGTACATTGTGAGATTCAGTTAACTCCAGTTATTAATTTGCTTGCAGGATTGATAATAGTATTTTGTTACGAGCCATCTGCCCAATTATTAATCAGTTATAACAACATTAATAACCAACATTACCAGGCAAATAATTTATTTTGTGTCTTGCAAAAATGAGTGAACGTCCTTGAAAATTCAGGAAATGTGCAAGAATTTTGAAATTAAAGTTTAGTAGACACACTTGTTAAAATATCCATTTCTCTTGTAACTAGCTAGTTAAATCTGCATTAAAGCCTGTGTTACAGCACAGTAAGGTGCATTCGTAGTACGCGAGTGTTGTGTATACGTTTTTGACTGTATACATCCTGTTCATGTTGATATTGACATTAATTATTATCCTTTATGAATTTCTGAATTACAGGACGAGTTAGTCGTTTCAATATCTACACGAAAACCAACAGCACTTTGGACATTGTTATCGAGATCAAAGGCTCGGATGGAGGATACTTCACTGAGCGCATCACAAGCCGCTCTCCTCGGCGAAAGAACCTCTTAAATCAAGAATTAAGATCTCGTTGCAAAACTCTCAAAGGAGAACTAACATCGGGCAAACTGGTCAATATGCCCTTCGAGTACGAAGTGGGTAACAACAAGATCTCTGTGGGTTACATGCCCTTGCATTGCTGTCGCCACAAACTGACCATAATCTGCCTCGGCAGACACGTCGCAGGAAGCCCATTTACTGTAAGTGTGGATGAAACGGCCGATGTTCCTGACCAAGTCCGACGTCCAATAAGAAGACTACTTCCCAGAGGTTCATCTTTCGATGAGGGCACTGGTAGTTTCTCTCTACCACCATCGCCTTCTCCTGAAGTCCTGCCAACAGGTGGGACCAATTTAAGACAGAATGATCGTTTCATCAGACCTGTTGCATCGGCTAACAAGATGCCCATTGTGAAAGGAAGGAAGATATTGAGGGTCATCAAAAGAGTTGTGGTACGTCACGGAGTCGAGATCCCATGGGATGGCGTCTCACCTCTGCCGCGTGATCCTTACGCATGGTCTTCAATCTCAGGAATAACTTGTGAAGAAGCTAGTGAAGATTTACATGTTTCCTTTGATCCAGTTGTTGTATCTGCTGGTAATGATGACCCCCTGAAGGTTGAAGGTTGTGAGCAACCAGACAATGAAGCTGTATTTGAATCTGATAATGGTCGTAAAGACAACACCGTGGTTACAACCCCAAAGGATAATGTTGGGAAAGATATGAGGCAAGATACTTTAGAGGAAACATTTCCTGTGTGTGAAAATGAAGCTGCAGAACCTTCACGCGAAATTATTCAGAGCACACCAATTGACCGTACTTTCTCTGCTGATCCCGCAACGCGTGCGATGGCGTTGAACGAAGAACAACTTCCTTGCAGGTTCTACTGCCCTGAAGTAGATACAATCCTTGAGGCTAGTGAAACTGCTCCTAACGATTTACAAGGTCTCGATTGTGATGGCCATGAAACCTCAACGTCATTTGAAAGCACCGAAGCAATGCGCATTGCGCAACCTGATGTCACAGAAGCAGTATTGGTGAATTGTACCTCTTCGTCTGCAATCACACCAAAAGTACAGTGCGATATAGCAAATTTGGATTCAGTTCCTTGGCAAGAAGCTAGTTTGGAAGATGCCTTCTTTCAAAATGGTTCCGATCAACTTCATGTAGATCTGCCGGAAGCTGATTCAGTCACCAACCTTATAGACTTGAATACTCCCAAGTCAAGTTTCAGGAAAAGCAAGAAGACCTTGACAAATGAATACCATGAAGATCAAACTGAACAAGATGGCTGCCACTGTGAAGAAACACAAATGTTAGATGAAACGCGAAGTGATGAAAGTCTTTCACCGGATTTGAATAAGGGCAACTTTCTGGCTGGGATAGTGTACAAGAGTACTATGTCAGATGATGCCATCATTGAAGATTCAAATTCAGCTAAAATGGCGCCCAAAATTGCAATAAATGGGGAGATGGAAGATGATGCCGGGCAAGTTGCACCTGATGGTACTCAGAGCCTTAACGTTGATGACACCGTAAAGGATATTGATGCTGAAGGGTTTCAAGGCCCATACGAAGAGGTTGTAGTCAGCAATGAAGTTGAGAAATCATTTGGAGCCATGCACGATACAACGGTGACCACATTGAAGCGTAATTTTGAGAAGGGAAGCGAGAAAGTGCCGCGCGCCGTGTTCGCCCCTCAACCTTCCAGAATATTGTGTTACTCGAAAAAGCACATGAAAATCGGAAATGTTCAGGATTCGCCCGTTGATACTCCAAGAAAACTCCCTACTTTTTTGCATTTTCGAAATTCTCCTACAGCCGGCGATTGCAATGCGAGTAATGTTTTGGTGTCTTCGGTTCGTGAAAAAGTTAACCGTTGGGAGAAAGTTTCTAAAGACCCAGCTTTGGAAAATCCACAAAAGTCTAAGGATATAAAACGACTTCTATAACAATATAATAATGCATAATTGTCAAACAATGTGATTGTTCACGTATGTGAATTGTATAATGTATTACATAATAAGTTCAGAGTTTTATTTGTTTGATGATAGCTGGTGATATTTGGAGTATTATTCAAGGCCTTGTAAATAATAGCTGTTACTCTTTAACCTCCTTATCTGCTACTGTGAAATTAATGAACATTACAAAATGGCAGCCGGCAAGTCTAAAAACAAATCCTCAAAACGTGACAAGTTAACTAGCTGTGGTTGTTTCTGTGTTGAGTGGAATAGTGTTCTGCATTGCAACAATCTACATAACCTTCGTCCATGCATTGTCCCATCCAAGTACCTCATTTGCCAACGGTTACCGATAGACTGTTCTTCACGCTGAGATGGCAGGTGTTCTCGGCTCTAACGCTACTTGTAGGAATAATTTGTTGTGCAAATCAGAGGTTTTTCACTCGGGCCATTAATCCACTTGTTAATCAAGAACATTTAGTGCTTGTCAACAAGCAATTTGTGCAGAACACCAGTGAGCAACTCCTTCTCAGTGTTATTGGCCAATTGATTCTCGCCACTTATTTGCAGGTATTTGTATATTATTTTGATCATTGCATACTGGTGTATACATATGTAGTTACTAATTCTTGTTTTCTCTTATTGATAGGAAGAGTCAATGAAATTGATTCCTGGTTTGGTTATACTGTTTGTGATTGGCAGACCAATGGCAGACTGTGCATGCTTCTGGATTGGTTACTCGATTGATCTTCCGAAAAGGGTTTTCGGATTCGCATGTACACTCCAGCCGAACGTCGCTATATTAGTTTACTGTCTGTATTCTATGCTTTGTAGTAAGTAGGCCTACTGTGTAGTGGAGTATCCTATATGGGCTATAAATCCAAAGTAGTTTGAAACTTTTAAAATCCTACGTTGATTATTTTAATTATAAATTATAAACTCGTATAACAGATGTGTATATAGTATCAAGACTCTTGATAGTATGTAATCCTATCCTATATAGATTAATAAAATGCTAGATTTTAATTGTAATCTTGGTTGTAAATAGAGTAAATATGTAATGAAAATTACCTGTATTATCATGAAAACATTGAGATTAAAATATTTCAATACTAATATAATGATCGGGGTGCATTTTTGTGAAACTCATTTTATTATTGGCTGACAAGCTAGTTATTTCCAAAACAGCGCTGGAAAACCAGAAAACATCGCAAAACGCCGATCGCAAAAGCGAACGCTGACAACAAAATGGCGGGTTGAATCGAACGGAATCGAATCAATATTCCGCGCATGTGCGCACCGGCGACCTCCAGACGGGAATTCAATCGCAACCAGAACATTCCACTCCTTAACCGAAGGTATTATAGCTCATCGCATTAACCAAGGCAGTAGATTTAACAACATTCTACTGCCTTGCATTATTAACATTACCCACACTGAGCGTAGAGTTACATTTCAAAGCATAAAGTCTGCCAACTATGGCTGATTTTTACTTTACACCCTGTATAGTAAGGTGACATGTTTTGAAAAAGAATGTTGGACTATCTTCAGGACTCATTTAAAATACAGCTAAGCAAGTGTGTGCGGAATTTGAGGTATAGGGCTAAGGGCACAAATCCCAAGACAGTTCGCACAGGCAAGAGAATTTACAACCGTGCAGTTGTCTTTGCCACTGCTGACCGCAGTGAAGAACCTACCACCTCTACAATTTCTGGCGAAGAAAAAGCACAAATGCACAAGCAAGAGATGACACGAATACTTAGTGGTAGCGTGAAAGGCAATGAACGGCGACGTACGTATATCAGCATTGATGACAGAAACATTTGCTGCCAGGCGCCACACTATTCTATTGGCCAAATCTTGTGCAGAAGTGACAGACGAATATCCTGCTCTTCTCAACCAACAATGGGTCAGTTTCATTTAATATAAAATGTTACATGCAGTAGAATTAATAAAATATTTTTCAGTTCATTGAGGAATATGATGAAGTCGTGCAGTCAAAAGTTGCTGACCGTCAAGCGCGTTATGATAATATGATGCAGTGTCTGCAGTTATTGAGCAACATATGTGAGCCTGCGGATGAGAAATGCGACAAGAGAGAACTCAATCTATTGCTTTGGGCAAGTAAAATGATTGGGTGCAAGAAAGACCTGAATCCCATGTAACGTTCCCTGTCTAGGGTAGGAAACA
>JAQIWR010002709.1:0-10630 GCA_034695945.1 Glomeris hexasticha | reverse complement strand
CAGGTTTTGTACTCTAACCTCCTTGGTTTTGTACCCACAAAGTCCGCCATTTTCGTAAGTCGCAGCGCCACCTGGATTCCGCGGCGGACGCGGATTGGCTGAAATACAAAAGATAAATGACGTTCTTGTTGCAGATATCTTATCTAGCTTACTGCCAGTAAGGTTGAGTAGTTTTCCTCACTACAGATTCCATCTTGGCAATGGGAGGAGCTTACTGAAAAGGGCCGACCAATAAGTAAAGCAATTTATATAATTTTTAACACAGTTAATGAGTTATTCAAAATCCGAAATATACAAATGGAAAAAAACCTCTCGTCTCTTCTGACATTTCTGTCATTTTGGCAACAGTTTTACTACACTGGGTTTTTAATTAACCGTTTTCTATAAACGAAAACATTATTCCATATTCTTCCCATGTTAATATTTTTATATAATTACAATTTTTAAACTGATTCTGTCGATATGATATCTGAAACATACTTTTCGCTCCCTGTGGAGTAAATCTCTTATATACTGGCACCGCTCCCAATGTTCCAAGCCCAATTAAAGGATTATCGAAGTGCTCCATTGCTCACCGATTAGCAATGAGGGGTAAAGCCGCCTCCTTGATCAAATAGGGGTTACAGGTTAAAACCGGATTGGACAATAGAACGTTTAGCCGATCCTTTAATTGGGCTTGGAACATTCGGAGCAGTGCGAGTGTAAGAGATATTTAGTTGAAAAAATTAAAGTTTGAGGAAATTAATGGATATTTAAACAAATGGTAAAATAATGAAGCAAACCCTGTTTACGTGTTGAGTTTTTGCCAGTTCAAGGAATATAAACTCAGTTACAAATCATATTATGATGTAAAAAGTACAAGATAGCATCATCTAAAATGTTCTGCCATTTATTGTATTCAAATGTCATCCCAAATATTTTAAACATCGCAATATTCACTGTTGCCTTTTATGTTTGCATACATTTCAATTTACTTCAAATGACACAACTGAAAGCGATAGCAACATTCATATCATTTCGGATTTAGCAACATGGCTAAAACCAGTATTTGTAAATAATCCATTTTGCTATATTAAAGGTGACGTAATTTAGGGGGAGGGGTGTTGAGCGATAAGTGACTGTAGATGATGGGTGGGGGAGAAAAGGGGTCAAAAATTAATGTTTTGCCGATGACGTAATTTATGGACGCTCCCTAATGCAATTTTTGATAGCTGGAAATTTTTCTCCAGTTATCCACGAGTTTCTCGGAATGTGTTTCACCTAACCGCCAATAGGTGGCTGGTGCGTCAATTACCTGACATTGTGGCGCTGTTGCTGCCAACTGGCCTTACTTAGTTCGCAAATTTTGTTATCATACCACAAATCATAAGAATAAATAACTATTTCGATCATCTTCTGGGATATTTCCATTCCATTCCAAATGTGATTCAAAAACGAATCAAATGTGATTCAAAAGCGAATCAAATGTGATTCAAAAGCGAATCAAATGTGATTCAAAAGCGAATCAAATGTGATTCAAAAACGAATCAAATGTGATTCAAAAACGAATCACGTGATTCAAAAACGAATCGCGTGATTCAAAAGCGAATCAAACGTGATTCAAAAACGAATCACGTGATTCAAAAACGAATCATGTGATTCAAAAACGAATCATGTGATTCAAAAACGAATCAAGTGATTCAAAAACGAATCAAATGTGATTAAAAAACGAATCAAATGTGATTAAAAAACGAATCAAATGTGATTAAAAAACCAATCAAATGTGATTCAAAAACGAATCACGTGATTCAAAAGCGAATCACGTGATTCAAAAGCGAATCAAGTTATTCAAAAGCGAATCAAGTGATTCAAAAACGAATCAAATGTGATTCAAAAACGAATCACGTGATACAAAAGCTAACCGTGATCCAAAAGCGAATCAATCAACAGCACCATGGTGGACGCAGTGCCACCACACAGATTTCTCCAGGAACCTTGCCAAGAAACTTGCGAATAGACTATAAAGAATGGAGTGCACTAGGTTTAACAACAGGGAATAGGAATGGCGCTTTTGCAAATGGAGTTGGCGATGACTTAACGAGCTGTGAACAAGCCTGTTGTGTGTGTATCAATGTGCCACAAGAAAATAGTTCTTGTCCCATTGCTTGAATCTGCGAACAGCGCTCAGATGCTCTGCCTTTGAGGTTCCAACAGGTAGATTTAATTTAGGAAGGTGTGGTTACACAGTAAATCTCTTCTCGCAGATGCTAAGGGTGTGAATTGTGCAGCGTTGAACCAAATCGGCAGGTTTCGCGTTAAGAGTTGCCACGTCTCGTCGGAGGCGGGGACCGAAACGAAGTCGGTGCGCGTTAAACACACAGTGCAAATGCCGTAAAACTCTTGCACGTCATCGATAAATTTCCATGTTTTTCGGGGAGGGAATTTATACGTTGGGGCGGGCGAGAAGTTTGTTTGCGACCGGGGTCCGGGGTCCTGCCCCCAAGTTGCAAACACCTTTGATTTAAGATTTTGTTTCCTTGCCGGGCCAGCCAGTTTCCATCTCCTCCTCCCCCTCCCCCCGTTGAAATTTGGGCAAATATTGGGGGTGGGGGCGATCGCTTGTTTGATTTGTCGATGGGGCCGCGAGCGGTCGTAACGGACAGGTCCGGGCCTAATGAAAGGTTTGGCCGAGACACCCGAGGTGTGGCGCTGCCTTGATTTGTGGGCCCTTTTCCACGGGGCATCCATCTTGGGCAGTTGTGTGGAAGAGGTGTTAAAAAGTGAGCGGAGGAGGGCGGATTGCGAGCTGGAAATTAAAGACAGGCTACGAAGCCGGTAATTACAGTCGGCCGGTGTTAATGAGCCGTGCCCTCGTTTATATGCAACACCACGTTTCAACCTTTTGCCGATCGGCCAATAACAAATTTCAAGGGGGGGGGGGGTATGTTAGCGACACGTTCGCATAACTCTTAGGTATCGCGCAACCCCCTTTCCGTGATAAACAGGTTTCCACTATATAGTAAAACTCGGTCATAGTTGGCAAGAATCGTTCGAATAGTTGGAATAGGGGAGTCTTTTTGCTTCGAAATGTATCTCTACGCTTGGTAGAATTTGATAAGGCGTTCTCGAATTCCAGAATAGGAACTCTTTTTTTTCTTGGTGCATTAACATTAGCGTAGAGATACATTTTGAAGCAAAAAGTCTGCCAACTATGACTGACTTTTACTTTAGACATTGATTTTATTATGGAAGCAGACTCCAAGGGACTAAAAAAACTACCGTTTCAGCCAGGTTTCCGATTCTGACAGGTTCCGGTATTGACAGGATGTATATGTTACCGCCTATGTGAATAATCAGGCAACATGAATAATTATTACGTAAAATCGCGGATTAAAATTAAACTAACCGTTTTACGACAAAACCACCGCGAACATATATTGTTAAGGTTAGGTTTGTTAACTGCACGTACCGTAACTCCAAGCGCAGTTAACAAGAAACCTAAACTAACATTCCGAAAATGGCGAAAGCTAGTTTCTTGAATGTATTCAGACATTGCGGTCAATTTATGTTGACGGTGGTTTTGCCGTAAAACAGTTTTTTCAATCTTAATCGGCAATTGAACGTAATAATTATTCACATTGCGTGATTATTCACATTGGCGGGAGACATAAATACTTGCGCTGCCCTGACTGTTCTAGCCAATCAAATAGTTATCTAAAACGAGCTTGGAGCATTCGAAGCAGTGCGAGTACACCAGCGGCAATGATATTGAGCCAGTTTCCAATTAAAGGGTTAGTTAAATGCTGCATTGTTCGGTAGTTGGGCGTCATTGTTAGGTACTTAGCCACGAGGGAAAAACACTGCCTCCTTGAATATAGGTGCTTACTTCATACCGGCTTGAATAATAGAGCATTTAACTAATCCTTTATTTGGAACCGCTGCCTCCATGTAGATTTCCGCGTGCAAACATTTTTGTGATCTATTTTCGAATGTCTTGGGATCCGTTTTTGAATCTCATTTCTGATCTGTTCTTAAATCTCAAAATATTTAATGTGTTTTTTAATCGCATGATTCGTTTTTGAATCGCATTGATTCGTTTTTGAATGGCATGGATTCGTTTTTGAATCGCATGGATTCGTTTTTGAATCGCATTGATTCGTTTTTGAATGGCATGGATTCGTTTTTGAATGGCATGGATTCGTTTTTGAATCGCATGGATTCGTTTTTGAATCGCATGGATTCGTTTTTGAATCGCATGGATTCGTTTTTGAATCGCATTGATTCGTTTTTGAATCGCATTGATTCGTTTCTGAATCGCATTGATTCGTTTTTAATTCACATTGATTTGTTTTTGAATCGCATTGATTCATTTTAGAATCTCAACACCAATATTGAAACCAAATTAAAATTTTATTGCATTCTCATAAGCAAGCATGTACATTCATTTGCATAATATAGGTTGCGATGTGTGAAGAACATTGTACCGCAGTTACACAGAGCGACTTAGAGGTATGACTTAAGGTCTAATTTTGTTTTGGTTTTTAACCTACGTGTACTATATGTTGTTTCTTCTAAGTTCAAATATTCGCAGTCCATAATAGCAAGTTATGATTATTTATAAGTAGAGAGGAGGAGTCGGTATTCGCATTATTGGGTCGGCCTGTAAAAAAAAGTGGAAAATTATTTGTTTGGACAAAAAAATAGTTGTAGAAACACGACTTGAAAGCATAAAAAATCGATTATAGTTTTAACGGTAAAGAACTTAGAAAACTAGTCGGTATTATCCTTATTCACATGCACGTTAAAACAAAATAATCCCCGAATAGGCCCTTTGTAACCTGAATAAAATACAGTATTGATAAATTGAATAATTTTTGGAAACTATTTTCAATTCATGTTATATACTATTTGGGGCTATTTTGCAGAAAGGTGTACTACGGCTTAGTCGCTGCTCCACCTGGTGGTGGCATTGCAAGGCAACTACTTTTTTAACCCTCGTACCCCTCAATTAGATACAATTTGGAAAACACACAGTACCAAATTAGATAGGGAATGTAATTGAGGTCCAATGGGTTGTATGTTTTGGACCAAATTGTTTTTTAAAGGTTATCAGATCGTGACGGAACTTGGGAACAGTTTTTTACCTTCCTGTAAATATATATATATATAAAGGGGCTTGCGGCCATTTTGATTTAATCATTATTTATAAGGATACGTTGCAAGAAGTTCATTTTTCATTGACGGATTCTCGTGTATACTTTATTTTGGAGGTTGGGTTTGTATGTATAATGATGGTTACAATTTTGCAGTAATAATGCACAATGCATGAAGCAATTTGACAGACTCACCCTGTATATGTATGACTCATGTAACTTGAGGTACAGTGAACATGATACTCTGACAGGAAGAGAAACGAGCTTGAGGGATGCTACACGCCATGGACCTACTCCAATATTTTGAATCACTTCATTTTATTTTTACAATATTGCACTTTGGAAATGATGATCATTAAAGACAATAAAATTCACTCATTTTTTTCTATTTTTCAGGCCTATCAACAGAATGTTGGTTTTAAATAAAAGACTGATCTGTAGATCCTTCTTAAATGAGCTTGCAGTGACATAAATAATAAATCACCCCTCTATGAAATTGGACTTAGGGAAAATTTATGAATGATCACCATATTTAACCTACGAATTAGTGACATAAATAATGAATGACCCCTAAATGAGATTATCCAAAAATTTTACTTTCGAAAACGACCCCCAGAATTTGATCTTAAATTTTTTGACATAAGTAATGAATGACCCCTGAATAAGGTTTTTAAAAGCATAATTATTGAACGTCCCCCAAAATCTGATCTCCGATTTTGGACATAAATAATGAATAACCCCTGAATGAGATTTTCCGGAAATGTTACTTTCCAAGAAACATAATTATTGAACGTCCCCCAAAATTTGATCTTTGATTTTGGACATGAGTAATGAACAACCCCTGAATGAATTTTTTTAAAAAATTTTACTTTTCAAGAAACATAATTATTGAACGTCCCCCAAAATTTGATCTCCAATTTTGGACATAAGTAATGAACAACCCCTAAATGAGGTTTTGAAAAAAATTTACTTTTCAAGAAACATAATTATTGAACGTCCCCCAAAATCTGACCTCCGATTTTGGACATCAATAATGAATGACCCCTAAATCAAGTTTTCCAAAAATTTTACTTTTCAAGGGACATAATTATTGAACGTCCCCGAAAATTTGATCTCCGACCCTAGACATAAATAATGAATGACCCCCTCAATGAGATTTTTAAAAAATTACTTAGAAACATAATTATTGAACGACCCCCCTAAAATTTGATCTGATTTTTAGGGGTCATTCCATAATTATGTTTCTAAAAAGTAAAACTTTTGAAAATTATACTCCATTCGTTTTGACTAAAAATTCCAGATTTCATTTGGGGGTCATTCATTATTTATGTCAAAAAACGGGTACAGAATTTAGGGGTCATTAAATGATTATGTTCTTAAAAGTAAAAATTTAAACTATTACTTCATAAAGCTTATTTCATACAGGGGGTCATTTATAACCTATGACCCCACTTTACATAGAGATAAATTACGGAGGAAGCTTTAGAAATTAAGGATAAGAAGGAAACAGGGGGACTGGAAGGAAATCAAGAGTGGTAATAGGAACCAAAGCAAATGTAGATCATGTTGAATAGTTCAATAGATATTTGAAAGGATTGGAACTGAATCTGGAGAAGTCTAAGATACAGATATTTAAGAAAGGAGGAAAGAGCTAAAGCAGAAAAATGGTCTTTGGAGGGAAGATGGGATGATGTTAAGGGATAATAATGGAATGGAAGAACATATAAGATACTTAAAGAGGATGGGTATGGGGGGGGGGCTGGGTGGAGAATAGGCTAAAGGCACTCGAAAGCTGATATGCTGATATGAGATGCAAATTATTTAGAGCATTGATATATACTCTATCCAGAGTTTAGTTGATAAAAAACGCCCCGCCTCCACCCCACCTCTCTTTTAAGACCCAAGTTGTTATTGGTTTGTGAGTGGCTAATGAGATTAGGGCACCGCCCACAGCTGGACAAAAACCAATAACTATGTCTTCCTTAAAAGAGAGGCGGGGCGTTTTTTATCAACTAAACTCTGGGTAGAGTATAGGTATTCCCTGCTAAACCTTAGACTAAATAGGCGGAGTCAGGGCGGAGCTTCAGGCAAGGAAATGGTAGATCTTGTATCGATACATACCGGATTACTCAATGCCATTGGCTGCAGTGACGCGCATGCTCCGCCTATTTAGTCTAAGGTTTAGCTGGGAATATCTATAGAATAGCTAATGATGTATGGAGTAGAAATCTGGGGATGGGTGTTGAAACAACGAGAATTACAAAGAAATAGGTGAAGTGCAGGGCCTATATTTATGAAATGAGACCTAGGATAGAAGAAATGGGCAAGGTGGAGGAATGAAGACATGCAGAGAGTAGAGCAACGGAAGGAGTTAGGAAAATTGGGTATATCGGAGGAAGGATACAAGATTTAGAGGGGAGATGTTGGAAAGTGAAAGAAGAAGAAATAGAGAGAACATTCGGAGACAGGGGAAGTTCAACCCTTGGTATAAAGATTTGAAACAAGGCATGGGGAGAGCAGTATAGAGAGGGAAGAATTTCAGTTTTGAGGTTCCGTTTAAGTGCGGCTCCGACAGCAAGCGGCTCGACACCATGAGGCTCGCAGAATGCACAACGCCGCGTATGCGGTTTGATCCTATATGAGCAAAAGGTGAAGCGTGCTCAGCAATAAATTGGTAGCAGCAGGACCCATGCAAATAAGATTTGCCCACTCACACTGAATCATGCAACAGGTAACAACAGCGCACCTATGGACTATTGCAGATGGTTACGTTTATGCATTCTGATCAGTGCCTGGGGCTTTGTGCGCAAGACTGCGTGACTGCACGATGCGTGGCTGCGAGACTGTGCGCTGCACAACGGTGTACCTCCAAGAGAGAACACTTACCTGCATTTATTTTAGGTTAGGTTTAAGAGTTTAGTTTCCCACCCAATTTTTGCTTCGGAAACAAAACGACACAGTCAAACCCGCTTAAGCGCAAAACCCGGTTCCGATGTAAAAGCGTTACCAAAAATCCACAGCGTGCGGCTTTACAGCTAGCGGCTCGACACCATGAGGGTTGAATAAGCAAAAAGGCTCAACTTCGTGCCTGCACGATGCGTGGCTGCGAAGCTGGCGCCGGCACGGCTGCGTGCACGTACAACCTCGTGCAATACTTCGTCCCAATTCTCTGATCTTACACGCGAGACAGTACGCGGTTCCAACAGCGAGCGACTCGGCAGCAAGCGCGGCTCGACACCATGAGGCTCGACAGAACGCAAACTACACCGCGTACGCGTACGCGGTTTGATCTTATATTGCAAGATAACAAGCAGGATTGATGCAGGATTGATGCAAATAAGATAGCCCACTCCAACCGAATCATGCAACTAGCGTGGTATTACTGTTATGCATTCTGATCAGTGCCCGGGGCTTCTGTGCTGCAGAGACTGCGTGACTGCACGATGCGTGGCTGCGAAGCTGGAATCGCCAAGGCTGTGGCACATGCGTAACTGAACGCGTGCAGACCAGAGAATATTGAACTGAATTTACGTATAGAAAATCTACAGTCGTTTGCAACTCAAGATGACGCCATTTCGTTACCAAAAACGCCTTTTCACTGAAGTGGAAGGATAAAATTTCTTTGCACAACTCCACTGGCAAAAGCGCCGTTTCCCGATTTTTACCTGTGCTATAGATATCACCACGAGTTGAAATCGGCCGATCGCCATAGAAATTGCACACATATGCGGGCACAGGACTTCTGCTACCGCTCCTCGCCCGCTACCGCTCTATAACTTCCGGTCATGCGCAGTTTTACGTGAAATGGGTCTATTGCTGCACCTGGTCAGGCAGGTAATACCCTGTTTAGAGAGTAGAATGCGTCATAATCGTAGCACGCCGAGGTTCAACTCTCGTGGTGATAACTATATTGCTTGTTGACAAAATCTTACGAATGCGTGTTAGTATGAGCTCTGAGTTCTAGGAAAGTTTTACAATACATGTATACAATCAAAAGGAAGAGTATTGAAAATTATTCAATGTACTATTTTCAAGTAAATCCATTCAAAAACCAAGGAACTACTTTCTTCGGGGAAGGTTACTGTGATATAAGCATTGCAAGAAGGCAACAGCCAATCAGGAATTGGCGTCATCTTGAGTCGCAAACAACTGTAGAGTCCATTTTTTATTTTATGACGTGATCTTGTGCTGCTATCAGGCACGTTAGCGGAGTTATTGTTCGCTTAAGCGGGTTCGACTTATCGAGGTTTGACCGTACTTCTAACACGCGTAGCTCCTAGTCGGAATCGCAATTGCTCCTAAAGCGTGCAACTTTTTACAATATTTTCGAAGTTGGTCTAACTTATAATTTGAACGTGGAAAAATAATTGAGACCATAGGAAAAGTAATTACAACTTTAAAAAATAATTTGAACTTTGGGAAATAATTGAGATTATTGGAAAAATGACTTCAAGTTCAGGGAATATATTGCAACACATTTAATAGATACTGGAATACAACTTTCTTAATTGGGATTTCCGATAACTGGAAGTTTCCCTTATTTTCCTTGGACTATCAGTCATAGAGGTTCTGGTTCGAAAACGAAAATTTTAAATAAAGGCCTGTCCCAAAATTAAGCTGGGTATTATTATACGCTAAAAATACAACTGGAGTAAAAAGTTGTTATGAAGGAGGGAAAAACCTGGGGCGAGTGGTATTGCATATACTACTGTTCTGTTTGTGTGAGTAAGAGTTACTTAGGTTAGTTTAATTAGGTTAGGTGAGTTAGGTAAACTAAGGCCATTTTGTTAGGTTTGTTAGGTTAGGTTAATTATTTTAGGTTAGTTTAATCAGGTTAGGGTAATTAGGTGAGTTAAGTTAATTAGGTTAGGTGAAAGCTAGGTTAGTTTAATCAGGTTAGGGTAATTAGGTGAGTTAGGTTAGGTGAAAGTTAGGTTAGTTTAATCAGGTTAGGGTAATTAGGTGAGTTAGGTTAATTAGTTAGGTTAGGTGAAAGTTAGGCTAGATAAGATAAGGTAATTAGGTTAGGTTAGCTTCAGTAGGTTAGGTTAATTAGCTTGGGTTAGGTTAATTAGGTTAGGTTCATTGATTGCGATTTCTCATCTTGTTGTAATAAACTCGCTTATAAGTAATACTCGGATATATGAAACTTTCTTTAAATTCCGGCTGAAAGTATAGGCATTTGTTAAGCAACTTGGATATAAGAAACTCGCTTATAAGAAACCTAAATTTTAGGAAATTAGGGCAAAAGACTCGGATAAGGGAAGAGTTCCGAGAAAGACAACAAAAAAATGTTGGTGTCATTATTGTAAATTTTTAATTGGACATTGAAGAAGCACAACTCGGATATAAGAAATTTTTTCCCTGGTCCCTTGAAGTTTCTTATAACGGGGTTTCACTGTAGCACATAGTTTACCTGGGCGATGAGATGAGCGATGCGGATCTGCGATGTCATTTGGCGGAGACAAATACAGGTAGGTGGCGCTGTACTACAACGC
>JAQIWR010002708.1:0-10631 GCA_034695945.1 Glomeris hexasticha | reverse complement strand
CCTCATTGATTTCCATGATCACACCTGTTATTAGAAAAACACAGAAAATACGTCAGACTTATTTACATATGCCATTTGGTCGTTAATTTCCAGAAAGAAATGTGTATTTTTTAACACTGGTTTAAGATAATGTTTCAAATTATCTGTCCTCGTTATAATTTCTTAATAAAGTTTTACTGGACATCGCTTGCGTTGGTCACAATGAGACAATTATTTTGTAGCTGAATAATATGTAATTGCAGTCGACTTATTTAGCCAATGGAAAACATTTGAAAAATAATGGTATTTGCAATTAATCAATGCCACAATAAATCTTCCTTCTATCAGAAATTTGTTAGATTTTCTTGTACCAAAACATAAATTTGTATAAATATCTGGTAAGGTAACCATTAAATCCACAATGTGTGCATAGGCTGTACACCACATTTGTTAATATTGGAGTAAATATGGAGTGTAATATAAAATAATGCTGCAAAATAACGGCATGCATTTTGCTGTTTTGCAAGCAAACCACACACTTTATTATATTATGCACCGATTTAAAAAACAATATATTTTGCTTTTCCCTTAACTTTTCTATAATCGTCCAAGCTATAATGTAAACACAATTTTAATTTTTGTTGCACTATTGTAGAGATATACGGAGCCTAGAAATGTTCGAACTGTTTCGAACAATGGCACCCAGATGCCATGTTTCCGAAACGTTATATACGCACTTGTTCAAACAGGCTGGTCGCAAATGCACACCTATAAGCAGATTATGGTGACGATTAGTACCATAAATTGGGGATATGATTGGTAATAAATTGTATTTACAGTTCGGTCCAATAGTAGATGTCTACTTTGTTCGCAATGCGTTGTTCGATCGAACTTCGAAGCAGCGACAACGACGCTTCTAAACCGCCAAATATCAGTAGAGCATTTTATGACCGCTAGATGGCGATACAAATCGCCGAAGTTAGCCGAAGTCACACCGGCCGGAAGTTTTATCTAGACTCTGCAGTCTGCAAGTCAACTCTGTGCCTTGCTCTGTGCTTCCGCCCAACGATCCCACGTGTTTAATTATACCATTCATAATCAAGAGCTCTTGATTATACCTTGTTATATTGCATGTATACATCTTGTACACATCAACAATTGCATGGAATTTATCTCGCAGGTGAGTTTAATTATAAGATTGCATGCATATGAATAGAAATAACAGTCGAAAAAAGACGCGTTCTTCAATTATAAATTAGCTTAATTAATTGGCTTAATTAAATATCCAAGAATAAACATATGTTTAATAAACCAATTATATTATAGGTACTTGGAATTTTGGCCAAGCTTAGTTCAAGGGCCAAGTGATCATTTTGGGAGAATTATATGTACAATTGGGCCCTATATGTCGGATAACGTTTACAAAATTTATACATTTTTCTCGAATTTTTTCGGCCATTGAAAAGTGGCGCCATCTGGTGGTCATAAAGTGCAGTCACCCATGTCCCATTTCGAGCTGCACTACGAGCGAGAAACTGGTCGGTAAATTACAGTTATACCGCATCATATAGCGTCTGTATTATAAGTAGGGGTTATTATTACAACCGTATGCTTAATTTGTTCTATTGATCTGTTTAAATATAATGTGACATTTCGAGTTTGAACCTGAAGTCACGTGGACAGCTTTAAGTTAGGCTTACCTATTATAAACTTCATTTGATCTTGGTTGAAGGACTCGCAACTCCGCCATTTTAATGGCCTGACTAACGTCGAGAGCAGTGACGTCACAGCTTGTGGCGCCATCTCTCGGCAAGCAGACATCGCACTTTTGGTTTAGCCTTGGGTTTAGCACTTGTGTATGTAAGCGGACTCGAGCGGACTGATATTCAACAATTTAAAAGGTATTGAATTCATGCATGTAGAGAGCTATGATACCTAACAATACTCTAAATACTAGTTGTCATTAAATTACTGGTCATATATATTAATAAAATGCCTGCTTCACTTATAGGTGCATGTCATCTCATTATGGTGGAAACCAAGCACTGCTCTCATGGTACGTGTACAAATGACACACGGTACCCTCAGAAATATTCTTCGCCTGGTGTGACGTTCTACAGATTTCCAAATAAAAAACTTTACCCTGAAAAATGTGCAAGATGGGCTAGGGCATGCTCTAGGGTTGGGTTTTCATACCAAAATGTAACAAGAAGCATGCACATCTGTTCAGAGCATTTTGTTGGTGGGAAGGGGCCAACATCTGAACAGCCAGATCCAATCCGAGCATCATGCAGCAGGCAAATGGTCAGCCATATATTGTAAGAGAACACGATAACAGTCAATGTGTTTTGACCACTGATTTTTGTCCATGTGCTTGCAATCAGCTGGAGAAATTGCGTAACCCTCGACGTTTGCGAATTGAAAAACGCAGCAGTCATGATGGAGCTTGCACTTCACGAATAAGTGTGCAAGATAACTTAACTTAGTAAGTTATTTGCATTTAGTAAAATGAAAAATGCTGCTGAGATTTGAATGCGATTTTTATTTTGCAGCAACACGTTTGATCCCTTCCTGTTGACCAATGATGCTGACGGATATTGCAGTCCTGTGACTTCGCAGAATGTCGGTTCTATTGGAGAATTATCGTCAAAGGAAACTGGATTTTGTGGTATGATATTAGCAAAATCATAGGTTGTAATGCGTCAAGTGGTAAATACACTGCATCTACTGATATTGAATGGGGTTCACTGTGAAATGTATGCAAAAATTACTTCCATCTAGTACGGACATATTCAAGAAAGGTTGCAACTGAACAGGTGTGTTCAATTGTAATGGAAGAAGCTGAAGTCAATGTCAATGCTACCCGAGATGCTACAGATGTTGAGTGTCTGGGCTTGAGTGATGATATCTGCAATGAAAATTCACCCTACTCATTATTTTCTCTTCCAAGAGAGAGGTATGTTTGACTTTCCTGTTTGAATGCTTGCTTTGTATGGTGTCAGATGGAAAATATTCTTTTTTTTCAAATAGTGCCATCAAGATGCCCTTCGAATTGACTTTTCTGCAAGAAGAAATGGGAAAAGGTTGGAGAATTGGACTCACTGAATATGACCCATCTGTCTATACATTCACACGTACTGAAGGCAATCTGATTATAGATGAAGTGCACATTGACATAGAATGTGGTCGATACAGTGTAAAAACTGGAGGCGAATTGGTTTGCACAGATGAATTGCAGGACTTCCCCCATTTTTTGTCCTGTCGTCAAGATGTTTCTTCATTGCTCGAAAAGATAAAAATGAGTAAGCGATGCATACGCTTGCCTACAACAAAAAACAAAAGTGATTGTCAAAGGGGGACTTGCACGAATTTCATTAGTGGAAAGCATCTGCGATGTGGCACATGTATCAAGAAGTTTCAAGCTCATTTTGCACAAGAAAAACGGAAGAAAGCTATGCAGCAGAAGAGAATTTCAAGGAAAATGTCTCCTGGAAAGTCAATAAAATTCTTACAACAGGAAAAATTAAGAAAAGCCTTGTTGAAGAAAAAACTGCACCGTTGCAAGAAGAAGTTGTTCAGTACGTTGGAAAGCAGTACTTTGGGAAGTTATGAACCTTCTGGAGGGCTGCGGGAGGTTTCACAATTCAATGAAATACTGAAACAGTTTGAAATCAGTGATTCAAAACGACTTATGATTTGTCAGCAACTGCAAGCTGCAATGGTGAATCGCCATGGAATGCGTTGGGACAAAGAAATTCTTAATTGGGCAGCCTATGTAAGATCAAAATCATCATCTGCATACGAGGAGATAAACAAATCTGGATTTCTTCTACTTCCATCGTCAAGAACATTGCAAAACATGTATCTCGACTTCAATCACTCTGTCGGCTTCCATGATGAAACCCTTAAAGAAATGTGCAGAATTGCTGATATGGCAACAATTGAAGATTGGAAGAAGTATGTAGTACTCTCCATCGATGAAATGAAGATTAAAGAGGATATTGTGTACAACAAGCGAACTGGAGAAATTGTTGGCTTTGTTCATAACAGTAATTGCAAAGATGTTAGGGTACTGGGTGATTGCAGAGAAGAAATACCACAGCAGGCAACTCACATGTTGGCATTGTTCGTCCGAGGTGCAGCAACAGGCTTTAGGTATTCATATGCCCACTTCCCGACGAAAAATGTTACGTCGGAAGAAATTTCAGATATTGTGTGGGAAGCTATTAAAAATCTGGAAAAAGTGGACTTCAGGGTTGTCGCAGTCGTATCTGATGGGGCTAAAGCAAACCGAAAATTCTTCACAAACAATGCTGATGATGAAAATTTACCTTACCGAGCCACTAATATCTATGCACGGGATGACAGTCGTTACGTTTGGTTTGTTTGTGATGTCCCCCATCTACTTAAAACCACGAGGAACTGTCTTTTGAGCAGCTGTGCAGGATCAAAAACAAGATACATGAAGCGTCATAATAAGGACATCAGATGGAACCACGTTTCTTTAGCTTACAATCGTTCTAAAATCACCCAATACAGAATAACGTGGAGATTGACAAAGGCACACATCCATTTAACACCATTTGCCAAAATGAATGTGCGTTTGGCAGCGCAAGTGTTAAGTGCCAAAACTGCAGCTGCAGTCCAATTGTTAGTTGCCGAGGAAGCTTCAGAAACTGTGCGTTTCCTCAAATTGTTCAATGACTGCTTTGACTGTCTTAACGGTCATCGATTGGGTTTAGACCGCAGGGAGAGAAACGCAAATATAGCTGCTTACACGTCTTCAGATGACCCACGGCTGCCGGTAAATCTGATTTTAAGTAATAGTAATGACGAACTAATATTTCATAATGACAGCTTTTAATAATTCCAGTGGTTAAAAACCCATTTCATTGATGAACTGAATGATTGGAAAGATGAGGTGGAAAATTTAGATGGAGTTTCTCAAGAGGATAAGAAAAAAATGTTTCTTTCAAGGGAAACTTATGAAGGCCATATGATTACAGGTAACACATTGTCGTCATTAATGTAGCAATGCCAGTGAATGTATTAATATTTATTCATTCCACTCCAGCTCATGCTATGATGGAACTAATTCCCTTTCTACTGAGCAAAGGAGTCCCATTTATCTTGCCCGCTCATTTTAACCAGGACATCTTGGAGCAGGAGTTCAGCTGCCAGCGTTCAACCAGAGGAGGATCTGACAACCCAACCGTGGAAGCCTTTGGTTACAATGCCCGAAAACTAAATGCTGCAAGGAATTATGTTGCTGCACGCAAAGGCAACACCAAGAAACTTTCATAATTTTATTTAATAAAACGATTTACCAATACATTTAATTATTCGTGTGCCATATAACTAGCATCTGTATTATTGCACTGTCCTATTAAAGTATCACAGACTTGTCCTGAGAAATATTGAATACATTGATTTTTTTAAATTAATACATTTCATTGAGTAAAAACGGTATTGCTCATCGAATATCACACATGTTGAGAGAAAATAATTATTTTAAACTCCTCTTCAAACCTTTTCTCATGCCCTGTGCTTTGTTTATAACACATTTATTCTTCTCTATCTTGGCTTTTTTCTTTAAGAACTCTGCAAGTTCTATCCTTTCTTTCACTATTCGTGCCGCTAGATTACCACGATTTGTAATAAACTTCTCCACAATCTTCTCTAAAAAAGCAGAAGAAAATTTTGATTTTGGTAGTAGTGCCTCCCACAATTTTAAAACTCTCTTATTTGAAATGATGTCACGCTTGACCATCTCAACTCTGTTTTCACAATTTAGAACTCCAAAATATAAATCAGAAATTGCATGAAATTCCAAAAACACTGCAAAACATTCATCAGTCAAAAACAGCAATCCACCTCGAGTGATAATTTTGTCAAAATCTTCACTTGCATCTGTCGGACCTGCTTTAAAAGCTTTGCAACAGAATTCATTTATTTCCTTTTCTGTTGATTCAACCCTTGCCCAGCTCAGGCACCCCTGCATAATTGCTGCAGCTGTATGCCGAAAGCATTGTAGCTCGGTCAAATTCAGTGGTTTTGGCCTTAATGGCATGCAATTTTGTGTTTGTGGAGAAAATAATTTGTTACTAAGAAGTTTAAAAAAGCCATCCATACACAGTTGCGCAAGAAACCTTTGGTCATAGAATTTCGGTGATGCAATTGTGAAGTGCTGATGAAACAAAACTTTCATAAGAGCATCCACAAAGTCGACATCTTTTCGCATCTTCAAAACGCCACTTTTGTATGTCTCAATGTTATTGCAACCTTTAACAATTTCATCAAACAGCAAGTAAACTTTTAAGAAGTCTTCTGAATCTTCTGGTTGCAGTTGTATTTTTAGTGTGCCTTGCATGTCGTCGTGGGAACGGATCCATTCAAATTCAACCTGATTAACTTTTTCCACTGCTTCTGCCAACAAGCATTTTGCTTCGCCTTTGCCTATTTTGTTGCTCGACTTTGGATAGCTGCGTTCTTCACTTGTGGAATTTTCCATTTCATTTAAAAATGTGCAAGTAGTGCATATGTAATCGTAGTTTTGGTGAATCGCCCCTGAGATGCCATCTTCACAGTCGTCATGGTACCACTGGTTGCAGCAGTCACATTGCGTCCACTGAATTGTTTCTAAGCATTTCACAAAGAATCAAATTTGAAATTTACAGCATTCCAAGATTCCAAGTAATAATTGATAACAGTGCTTACCACTTCCATTATTTTCCTGTAAGTCGGGTCTTTTGCAAGTTGGTGATGCACATTTTCCAAATTCACCCGAGTCTAAATGTAGAAATTTATGGCATGTAGAAAGCAACTAAACTATGTGCAGTTACAATATTTACAATCGGAAGTAATTGATGACTTTGCTTACCACTTTCATGATTTTCCTGCAAATCCGTTTTATTGCTAGCTTGTAATGCATGTTTTCCAGATCCACTCCAGTCTAATAAAATGTATAAATTCATGACATTTAGCAAAAACTATTGGAGTTACAGCACGGTATTTAAAATTACAACTTTTTTTTACAACATAATGATAACACTGCTTACCAATTTCATAATTTTCCTGCAAATCTGGTGAAACATGTTTTCCAACGTTAACCATGCTAAATCCTTCGTCAGCTACAGGCAGATACAATATTTTAAGTTGCAAGTATTAACATTTAGCATATAACAACCAGTGCTTACCATTTCCCAAGCAGCCCAAGCCATTTCCAAAATCAGGCGTGAGATTCACCTCCAAGTCTGCATCATGTGTTAGCGGCTATGTATTCAAAAGTCAAAAAATCGATATAACCCGAGATATAATCCTGAAATCGCCATTTTTCTTACAAATTATATAACACTGCTTACCCTATCAACAATGTTTTCCATAATATGTGTCAATTCCATTCCTATAGTTGCGAATAACATCAAAATCTTCAAAGAAACATCGCGATTCAAGCATACACAAGCGGCCCGCATGGCAATGTTTGTCTGCTTTTGTTTCTGAAATGAACCGCAAGGCGGCGCTCTAGTAGCGACGTTAGTGATGCCGTGTTTTGGGCGCTTCTCTACGGGAGTTGCGAGTCCTTCAACCTATTAGTCCAAGGTATAATTTATAACATAGTATAATTTTCTGGTTGAACTGTATACTATAGTACTATATATATATGTGTTAAAAAAACTAATCAGTTATAGCTAAATTATAGGTTAGTGACCACAAACAATATAATGATTATGATATGCAAATCAGCGTGCAAAATTGTCCAACATACCGCGTTCCAAAAATTCCAAAAAAAATTCCTATTTTCATCTACTCTCCCATATTAACAATAATTCTGTTATCACATTGATGTGCTTTGTTGTTGGTGCCATTAAATACTGCTTGAAAAAATCAATATGACTTGTTAATTTAGCATTGTTTTTCCACAGAAAAGTGTGCATGTGTTGTCTACAAAGACGACAGGTCAAAGAAGTCCATTGTTCCAATTAGCTCAATACAAAAATTTGATTGGGCTAATTTTGATCCAACCGCTTTATATAAGACTTGGTGGGAGTCGCCATGTGACGGCGACAGCAGTTTCCCACCTGGATATTATTGGGCTCAAGTGCTTTTAGTTCGAGGTAAATAATATCTAATGCATATAACTGGTTATTTTCAGTCCTAACCTTAAATTCACATTTTTAGACACAATGGAAGAGATTGACACTTTGATCAGAGAGAAGCGCATTAGTGTACCGAAAATATCAGCCGATGCTGGAGATGATACTCCTGTAGCCAAAAACAAGCGATCGGAAAAAGAGCAGACAAACAAACTGATATTAACTAATGTTCTTCTAGGTGAAAAAAAAATAACATTTAGGCTACAGCCAAAAAGACGCTCAAAGATATTTTGGCACAGTCTATGGAAAAAAAACGCAACACTCCTTTGACTGAAATTTCCGAAAAGGTTAAAGCTTTGATGCCCCAAAAACTGACAATTCTCTAATCCAAGCCAAAGACAAAATCATAGAAGGACTGGAATCTTCTCTTCAACACTTAACAAAAAGAATGTGCGCAGCTACGGGAAGAATACTCTATTTTGCTCAAACAAAATTTGGATTTGCAATCGGCGCTGGCTTAGAAAGTCCAAATGGATTCGAGTAAAATAATGTTTTAATAATTTCGTAATATAAAATATTTTATTGTTACTCAACTTTTATAATCTCTATTCAGTGACAGTGAATTACATCCCCAATGCTTCTGGAGAGTTAGTCCCTGCGGCAGTGAAACCACAGATTACAATTCCGAAGTCCGTTTCTCCACAAATTATTCATTCACCAGTTTCTCCAATGTTGATAGAAAATTATGATGATTTCCTGCAAAGTTGCATAAATGAAGACGAGCTTGAAGCAATTACAAATCAGGCGATTGAGTTCCCAAAAGTAAGACAGTGTGATTTTGAAATGGTTGTTGGTATAAAATAAGCTCATACTATTTTGTTAATATTACAGGCAACAGAGCCTGTGACCCCAAATACCATTGGTGTGAATGCTCCTCAGCAGACACCAGATGTGGACATAAATTTTCAGCCAAAAATAGCCGATGGCATTGTATGTACAATTGTATATCTTATGCAACCGTTTCTTCACCTGTGGAGTAAAAATACAGTTGTTTTGGCCTTTAGGTTGACTTTGGAGGTGGTGTCCAAATTGGACAGGTGGCTTGGAATCATATCATGCTGGCCAAGACCCAATCGATGTTTACAAAAGAGCTTGTCTTGGCCTTGTGGACTGCAAGTGGACTACGAGAGAGGTCCGTCAAAGGCTTGCCATGCAATGCCAAGAGGAAGGTTGGTGCAGTTGCAAGGCCAGGGCTAACTCCGGCTAAACGTACAGCATTGAGCAGTATGTGTTATAATACTAATACCTTTGTATGTATCAATAAATATAATTTGCAAACATGATTACAATGATTGTTTTATTATAGATGCACTTATGTACCGTATGAATTTGCAAGGGCAAACTGCGACAGACATAACAGCAGAAGTAAAAAAGATAAACAGTCAACTGAAAGAAAAAATTCATGATTTAAACAAAAAGCATAAGATGTCACAAAGTTATGGCAAAAGTTTACACAAGTGTACGAGGGTCAGTCAAAAAGTTAGTTGCTATGAAAAAGTTTATAATATATAATTCGAGCTATTTGGGTTTTTCCTTATTTAATTATGTATGTTTCAAATTACATGTCTAGCAATTTTTTAATGTATTTACTAAATTGTTTTGGCAGTGGCAAAAGTCTTTAATGTTAACTTTCAAAAATGTTTGTAACAAAAATATAAGAAATACCTCAACTAACTTCTTGACTTCCCCTCCTATGAGTTATCAGTACACATAACTAAAACTTTTTGCGTATTTGTCTAAAGTTTTGTGTATATATGTTACGGCCAATCTCGGTAATTGGTCAATGTCGGTAATCGTGTCGATTGAGATCGCAATTTCAACGCGAACTCCCAGTTTGGTGAAGTTATTTGAAGTTAGGTTAGGTTTTTGCTGTCATGACGTGACGATTCCGGAATCGGGTGGGGAAACGGATGATAACACGGATTGCATTACATTGACCGATTACCGACATTGGCTGCAACATATATGTTATGTATCCCGATAAAAGGACTGTGATTTGCATGTGATGTTTAAGGGAGGACGTGCGTAGCTGGGTGAAGGGTTTTTAGGTGAAAAAAATCGCATGCGGTAAACTTAATTGTAAGTAATTAAACGAGGCACAATTTCAACAAACCAACAAAAGTGCGTTGTTCAGATGTCTTGGAGTATACTTATGGTTCCATCAGTTTTCTGATACAAGTATTCAAATTACCGTTTAGGGGGCAAAATGGCTCAAAAATATATCAAAAATCGCGTTTTGGTATGCCATTTTACCTCCTTGTCGACAATTAATACTATTTTCAGAAAACCGGTGGAACCATAGGTACTCCTAATAATTAAACATTCTAAACAGCGTACTTTCCTATATGTTTTAACCGTGCACGTGAATTTTAAGTTAAAGGAGAACTGACATGGTTTTGGAGCATACCCTGATAATCGCCTATTTCAGTAGTTATTGCGTCCCTTATAACACTGGCTAAAGCAGAAATCGATTAAAAATTGAAAAACAAAAGTTATTAG
>JAQIWR010002707.1:0-10635 GCA_034695945.1 Glomeris hexasticha | reverse complement strand
TGCTTTCTTCATGACTTTTCTTCAGGTAGTTTAAGTTTCAGGGTACCTTAGAAAACCGTTTCAGTTCTCCTTTAATTTAGAGCAAAGTCAGGAATTTCAAATGGATTTGGCCATATTGGGGATTAATTAGGCTCTAGTGGGATATGCAGTTCAATATTGATAAGTGTAAAGTGATGCAAGTCGGAGTCAAAAATGCAGAGGCAGAATACATGACGAATCCTGCGCAAAAATAGCACTCATGTGCCAAACTTGTTGATTTAACGTACGATTTCATTGAATTGTTACAAAGGATGCTAATTCAACATTGAAAAAGTATAAATAAGCTCATAGAATTCAGTAACGATCAACTTTATTGTGGTAACGTGATTATGTCACACAAAATTAAATTATACAGTATGTATTATTCATAGGGAGACATGGCAAACAGAAATTTTAATTCAACAAGCATCTTGGCATGTTTCCATGCAAATAAGTTTTTCAAACAATTGACTAATCCAAAGTAAAAACAATGTAACATAGTGTCATAGTGTGCTAGACATCGTTATAGCAGAACAAAATGTTATAACAGAAAAAACAGATGAATTTAAATTCCTGAAAATTGCCTACTCAAAACTAATATGTTTATTACAGGCATTTCAATTCGTAATTCGGATGCAAAACGATTTGCATTTCGATCGCTCGTGATTCGTCGACATGGTGCAATTCAAAAAGTAGTCATCGAGTCGCACTCAATTGACACTGACCGTGATATCTGCGATCCACTAAAGGCATTCAACAACGTTTCAGATGTCGTTGACACTTCATCTTGCCTTCTGTGGTATTCATCGGCGAATGGTTTTAGTCGGCTGCTAAGAAACACGGCCCTTTCTCGCTTTTTCAACATGTAGTCGGTGGGATTGAGCCATTTGTTATCCAAGCATTCTTCCGCTGTTGGACGTTTCCTGTCATCGAGTAATGAACATTGTTAGACTAAAAGCATGTCACCAAATGCAAGTTTAATTTCCTTACGTCGGCGTTCTTTTAAATATCAGCAATAGAAACTTGGTAGCTTCCATCGTAATCTCTTTATACAAGTGTTCGAATCGATAACGAACAAAGCTAGCATTCTCTATTGTTTCTGCTTCACTTTCACCCAGGAATGGAGAAACTCCACTTAGCCTGTGCAAATTGCAACATGTTATTTATGCACATAACTTCATGTATACAATACACTTTCAGACACAATAGTCCAAATAAGGTAATTTCATTTATGAGAAACATCACATTCAAGAAATATCCAGGTTAAATCTTAATTGTATTTGAATAACAATAACGAGAGACACAAAGGAATACAGTTTCTTGTGTTATAAATGTTTGTTCTGTCAGAAATTGCCTTTTTTCCGTATACTATATGTGTCTTCTTTTGTTCTTTCACAAAAGAACATGCTTACAATATGTAAGTCAAGACACCAATTCCCCAGATGTCAGACTGTGGAAACAGTTCTTCCCCTTGTAGTACTTCAGGTGCTAATATAAAACAATAATAGAAAATTGCAGTAATGTTTTAAATTTAGAAGCTAGAATGCAATATTAAGTACCTAGGTACTCTGCCGGACCATTTATGTTAGCTTTCACTGAGCTGCAATTATTCAGGAACTTTGCGTTGCCAAAGTCAACTAACTTGACTTGGCCAGACGAAAATGTTGTCATAACAATATTGTCGGGTTGGATGTTCAGATAGACGATATTTCGGTGATGCAAATATTCCAATGCATCCAAAACCTGTAGATTACATGATAAAACGGTTAAGGTCTCATATAAATTCCTGTCACAATTGTATACATTCCAATACAAAATACCCAAACCTGTGTTATTATTCTCGCAACTAAATCTTCATTGTATTCGTGACGATGCGTAAGATACGTGAGCACGGAGTATCCTTGTAACTTTTCCATGATAAGTACGTAAAGGTTCTCGTATCTGTACGCATCTACTAGGCTAGGTATCCTCTCGTGTCGCAAAGACTTTAGTATCTCGTACTCCATTCTCACAGATTCCTCCGTTGCACTCGTGAACTCCAATAACTTAGCCGCGTAGAACTGACCAGTTCGGTGATTGCAACATTTGACAACTAACGAAAACTGACCCCTAATCGTGCAACCATACACAAGTATATAAATGCTAGTTATCAATTATTACGTACATGCAATGAACATATAAATGATACAATTACCTTGCAATTTCTGCAATAAACCTGTATTTATCTGTTGGCGATGCATCGTTCATTGCAATTGGATTGTCTTCAACTGAATAATCCACCGATGGTCTTTTCGCGGTCAAGTCAAATGTTTTGCCATCTTCTGTTCGTTCCTGTTGATGCTTCATAGCTCTACTGATTCGGATTTTTGAAGAACCTATATATAGTAGTATAATATTATTGGTGAAGTGATTCGATCATTAAAATGTATTTATGATCCTACAATATAATTATCAAACCTTGCACTAGTAACGTTTCCGCAGATGGACTGCTGTGTTCTCCCCAGCCAAACCTATTCATTGCTCGGATTCGGAAGTGGTATTTTGTACCGCAGTCCAACCCTCTGACAAGCATGAACAAGTGGTCGATATTGTTGGCGACTTCTTTCCAAGTGCCTTCTTCTGCATTTATGAAAAGACTTATGTTCATATAAGATACAATGATCGGGTTCTCTAACAACTCTCACTAACCGGCTTTTTTGTAATCCAATGAATAGCAAACGACATTGGAATTTCCATCACTTTTTGGTGGATTCCACCTGACCAGTGTTTCTGTATCAGATACTTCAGAAACTTCCGGTGCATCTGGACGCCCAGGAACATCTGAACGAAGATAACCCAATTTAGTAGATGACGTGTATTTCAATCATGAGTCTAAAATCAAAAACTGTTGCACCTCCTAATTTCATTCTTGCACGGCATATTGTTTCACCCGCATCATTTCTTGCAACAACCTTATAAATTCCCACATCTTGAGCTTTAGCCGGTTGAAAATCCAGCACAGATCTGCCTTTAGAGTCTTTCACAATTTTCACGCGGTTCGTTTCCGACATCATCACATCATTTCTGCGTCAGTGATATAATCCAAATATGCATGATTGGCCATTAAAGCAGTGTGCAAGGTGCTCGCTGTCAAATAATAACTTACCTATACCACGTAACATTAGGCTCTGGATCACCAATTACAAAGCAGGCAAGTTTTTCTGGTTGTCCTTCCACTATAGCAACATCTTGGAGTTTCTCTCGAAAGAATGGTGATTGACCTAGTCATCGTAAATAGTAGACATTGTGCAAATGTGTTATTTGATTCAGAATAATAATCTGTATTTTAAACACTGCACCTTCGTGACGACTTGGAAACAACTCTTTAATACGATTTTTGGTTGCCGACCGTGGGCTCATTTCACAGCGAAGACGTCTACGAACACTTCCTGTTTCTCCTTTGCATTCATCGTCGATTTCTTCATCCATAATATCAGTGAACCGTCTCCTCTCTCTGACAGTAACCTACATCATATTACAATTAAAGGCGTTAAATATTTTGTAGTTGAATCCATACGTTGCAAACTTCAGCATTACGTACATTTTTTCCAAGCATTGTATCTTGCAAACGCACTGCCATGGAAGGGCTACTTTGTGCGGAAACTCTCATGTATTGCCTCAATCTGAGAGGGAAATCCACATCTCTTAACTGCAGCAAATACGTATCAGGCCCTTGTTGATATCTGAATGAAGAAAAAAAATACAGTATTGCTCACTGTATTATCCAGGCACATGATTAAGATATATTTTCAATTTACTGGCTGGTCGAGTCAACATATCCAAGTTCGTAATCAAGGTGTTCATGTTCGCGGTTCACTTTGTCAGAGAATTTCGGCGTGTCCCAAGATGGAGGTTTGGTTCGAACTGATGGTGATATTTCAGGGCTACTTGGTGGAGTGTAACGTTCACCAGGAGGATATACCATACGACTGGGGTGCGTAAATGCACTTTCCAGTGAACGCCTGCGGTAGAAACGGTGACACGCAGCATTGCCCACCTGTTAATTTATTACAACGATAAGCATTCAGTCACATGTATTAAAAAGCACGAAGATATAATGTCACACTGGATACACATACCCAATCACTATATCTATGATAATAATTCCTCAGGCGATCCGTACTTATCTTCGTTCCATACCCTTGTCTGTCAGCAGACTATACAGTAGGTATAAAACTTGACATAAATACGAGTTTAAATCATTTTAATGATCAATTATGTCTTGCATGCATACGTACTTTGAGCCATGGATGGGATAATGCAGCTTTGACATCCATACGACCACTAATACATAATAGAATTGGGCAACTTTAGTACACATTGCTCAAGAATTATTGCTGTAAATAATTGGATATACTGTACCTTCTATCATGGACAAGAAGTTGGGAAATGAAATCTTTGGCTTCGTTTGAAATAACCGAGAAAACTTCAGCGTCAAAATTCAAATGCCCTTTTTGAACTTTTAATAAAGTTTCTGCATCATTGGAACCGAGGAATGGTGAAATTCCACTTAATCTATATATTGGAAAATAGCGAAAAAACAATAAAATGAAAATGAAACATTAAAATCCATAATGCATGGTATTCCGAAAAATACGTACAACAGATAGGTTATTACACCAATGCTCCTGAAACAAAACAGAAAATATAGCCAAAATTATACACTGAAATAATAGGAAATGGAAGCAAGCAGATACAAAGATGATATACATTTAGCATCAACATTTTCCTTTAAAAATATTCTTATTTCCTAAGTCGCACAACTTACGTACCACATGTCAGTAGAAAGGGAAACTGGATGTTTGTTCACAATTTCAGGTGCAACAAATTCCGGCATTCCGTAATGCAAAAATGTATCTTTGTTTATGGAGATATGACTCGATAATCCGAAGTCACATATCTTGATGTCATCACCTCCAGGTTTGGAAATCAGAATATCACTGGGCTGCATTACATATTGCACGTCATTAAAATGCATTCAACTTATTTCATTTTCTAAATTCGATCTCTAATGAAGTTATGTATTTCAAAAATAAATGCTTACAGTCAGCCCAAGGTGGGCAATCCCTTTGCTGTGCATGTGATCCAAACCCCACAGTAATTGTCGAATGTAATGCGCCACTTCACTTTCTGTTAGATGGTTATGTTTGCAAATGTTGCTCAAAAGTTCACCACCAGCAGCACTTTTGTAGAAAATTGAGGAAATAATTCAATGTTTATTGCGATTATCCCACAAATAATTCGCATTATTAAGGATACAGCTCCGTCACGAGACTTAGAGAATTTTTGGTCTCGTAAGCATCAACTGCCCGGATTAGATGTCGATCATGAAGTTCATTCATGATATCCAATTCATGGTTCATCCATGGACGAGCATTGTCTTTGCCATGCATTATCTTTGCTGCATAGCTGTTCCCAGTTGACCTTTCCACTGCATGATAAACAGTACTCTGCGTTCCTCTGTAAAAGATACAATGACATTATTGCAATTTAACTTAATTGATTTCAATGACTTCTATAATTTATTCATATAAGCATACCGTCCAAGCTCGTCTCCAATGTCATAGATACTCTCCATTGGTTTAGTGCGTGCTTTGATCACGCGATTCTTTTCGTACACCAGGTACGCATAATCAGCCTCATCCTCTGAAGTTTTAGAAAATATAATCGATCAATAAGCAGGGCTGTAAATAATGCCATAATGTATGGAGACTAGCAAGTTTACCTTCAGTGAATATCATTGCAGATGAAGATGCCATGCCTGCAATGTTACGAGCAGTGCATGAATACAAACCAGAATCCTTAGCAATTGCATTGCTAATGGTCAGAATGCAGTGATCTGGTTCTTTCCATTCAATCTGTATATAATACAAATTTAAACTCCCTGCATGTGGCAAGTTAATTTTATACTTGTATTACCTGTATTCTGTTGGAAGAAGTTATTGGATGCCAATCTTTATACCACTTGATGTCCGGATAAGGAACACCAACAACGCGGCATTCCAACTTCCCACTTTTATGTATCATTATCGTCTTCTCTTCCAATGGAGAAGTAAATACAGGAAATTCTATAGATATATGAACAGAAATGAACCCATCCAATTACACAAATCGATCCCGTAAAAAAAATGTATGATTCAAATTTACCCGCAATGGCTAATTTTACTCTTTGCCTCGCTTCCCCATGCTCGTTTATTGCCACACATTCATAAACGCCAACATCTCGGTCCATCATTCTAAAAGTTGCCAAATAAGAGAACTTAAGAATCATTTCCTTATTACAAGAATTTAGGTGTGCTTCACTTACCGGTTAATGAATAGTGTGCACTCGCTTGCATTTCGAGGAACACTGCAATCGTATCTTCCATGCATTTCAATTTTCTCATCATTGAAGTAGAAAGTGATACTTGGCATAGGATATCCATATATCCACCAATGTAAAGATGCAGGTTCACTTTTCACTCCATACTGAGTGTCATCCTGCTGTCGCAGGAATCTTGGAGGATGGGCTGTTAGAAATTATATACCGGTACGCATGGAATTCACTACTGTGCTTGGTCTGATTTATTTTACAATGTGACTGTATAAGTCTGTTTCACTCACCATACTGGTCATGGATTGGTCTATCAATGTCATAGTCCTTCGGGAAGAATGGGCTTGTGTCAGGTCGGAAATCAAATTCTAGACATTGATTAAAAAAATCATTATGAAAAATAATGAACAAGTCAATCAAAAATGATAATTTACCTGGTGGAAGGTGAGGGAGACGTCTAGGTGGAGTTCTTTCAAGTTTGGTTCTCAGTGCATGTGCGAATGGTGAAGGATCACTTATACCATATTTATTTTCCACACGAATTCGAAATTTGTAGTCACGGAAAGGCTCCAGATTCCTGATTTCACAGCAGCAACCTCGAATTCCTGAAATGAAGTTTTTATTGCAGTTATCCCATAATAATTCTATTATCATCTGTTCAATGCTATTATTATTTAGTGTCTCTAGCACTTACAAGAGCATCTTCAATGAAACATATTTCACTTACCAGAACGAGCAACAAACCAATCTCCATCAGGATATTCCAACATATCAACAATATAATTGACAGGAACACTAGGACCATCAGGTATCGAAGGCTTCCAAGATAATGTCAATCTACGATCATTCATTCTAGAAATGATTGGCTTATCCGGAAGAGCAAATGGTATTCCTGTAATATTATTTCAGCATATTAATTATATCCAACATTTCTGATTATAGCAAGATTTTCAGCATTATATACCTGTTCTTCTGGGCTTTTCATACACAACATATTCATCGAGAGCGGGCTTCTTTATCAGTCTTTCACCATCATCATCAACAGCAGGCTTCTTGATTCTTCTATCACTACCATCATCAAAGGCAGGCTTTTTGATCCTTTCGCCATCGTCAATTACAGGTTTCTTGTTCTTTCTTTCTGCATCATCATCATCAATTATGGGTCTTTGGGTTTTAGTATCGTCCAATTCTTTTGGGCGTTTAGCATTTTCATCGATATCATTGAATGGATATTTCTTTGAATCCTTATCAGAATCTTCCAGTGGAACTGGTGAAAATATATTTTTGCTAATGTCATCAATGATAGGTGTAACAGGTTTCCTTGGTCTTCTTTCTTCAAGAACTGCAATGTTTAAAGTTTATACTTGAAAAACGGTAAAGGGAAGTTTGGAAATTTGCTGACAGAGAATTTAAGTAAGTTAAATAATTAAGTAGATGGAAACAGTAATAACTGAAGCAATGGATAGAAAAGAGATGAGCCTGCACATCAAATAATAAAACATTGTTTACTAGCTGTTGGAACCATGAAACATTTTGTTTAGTTAATATGTATAAAATAGTACTAATGAACAGGATGAATATTTAGGATAGTTGACATTGTGTAGAACTGAACATTGCAATATGATTCACATGCAGGAATAGTCTTGATACATGGATCAATTCTTTTTACCATTGTGTCAAACATACTGAAATTTCTATTCTCTGCTTCAATTCCTGCATAGTACAAATGGTGACATGCACATCCATTTATGTACACCCAATTAATTCATAGTTAATTTTGCGTTTATGTAAGTTATAATAAGTGTAAACATATAATTCATCTTTGAAATATGTGATGCACTTCACGGTAAATGGATGGATGGCTATACATGGGGAAAACTGAACATTTTTCCATTTTTACAAGAAGACGAACATGAATGAAACTGGTTATCACAAGTACATAAATCCACAACTTCACAAATTTATGAAAATACTCCATTCAAATGAATATAAAATGTTGCACAATAATTAGATTCCACAATGCAATAAATGTAGTGGTACGTTGTAAAGTAGTGAACACTCATTGATGACCATGAACCAGCTCGTAGGCTTTCATTCAATTTCAATAATCACTGTGGAACCTATTTCGTATGCCAAACAGTATATGTACAGTACACACAAGCTTAGGGATTGAAAACGTATGGAATGCATAGGCGAGTTTGTAACCCATAAGCTTTCCCTGTAGAAGACCACAGTAAGCTGAAATCTATGCAAAATTGTTTCCATCTATAATATAGTGTCTTTGTTGTGTTTCGATCAGCTAAGTATAAATATATAATGCAACAATCACCTGTAGAAAACACAGCAATCACTACTGAATTCAGTTGCCCAATTTGAAAACTACATATGTATGCAGATCGAAAGCTTATGGATTGTTGCGTGCTTAATGGATGGAGCATAAGATGGTATGAGTGACAAGTCAGAATGTCAAATTCAGTATATTAATTACTTACAACATTATAACGGGAGGTTTATTACAAAATGCAAATTTGTTAATTATTGGTGATTTATAAAAATATTTTGTGTCATCAATGTTAATATTTGAATACATTTGACATTCATGGATTGCAAAACATCACATTACGAGGTAATCATCAATGCAGATAAAACAGGAGGAGATTATAAATATACGTACATGGCACAATTCTTATACAAAAACTTCAACAAAGAAAATATAGACATTGATGCCCATCATGCTCAAGAGAGTTACACATCCATGCAAATGATGCATCTATTGTTCGGAATAAAGTACCTACCGCAAAAGATGTAGCTTGAGAAAGAGAAGAAATGAGATGTACAGAAGAGAAAAGAAAAGAAATAGTCACAAGGCAAAGGAAGAATATAAAGATAGATGTAGGTATTAATGAAAAAAAGCAACTCTATGGAAAATACCATTCAATGTTGACAACTGTTTTTATATTCATAAGTAGGGCATGAGTAGAAATACAAAGTAAGAAAAATAAAGGTATGCTGCATAGTATATTAGAGAGTCATGCAATAAATATATGTGCATAATGAGAAGTAAGGTTTGGTTTTGAAGTCAAATATTTGTGAAACATGTTGTCGCCTTCCTATGATATTCTCAATGTAGGTCTCTTCTCTGTAGATCTAGTCGGTTTTAAATTTGCTAATGATGTACCATGCAAATAGACACAGACTGGTCTTCTACAGGGACTTGCTTAGTATCTACTCAAACGCCTGGATGAGTATTTGACACTCGATGACACATATGAGGTTGAAAAACGAACTGAAGAAGAAGCAGAACTTCCAACGGTACTTCCTACAGAAAAGAACCCACATTTGTCTATACGATACACCTAGTTAATTACTTCAATTAAAATGTAGCGTGTACATATTACTATATGTTTGCATTCAAATATAGGAGCATATCAAACAGTATTTGCATTACCATAGTTGCGCAACTCTCTTGTAGATTATTTTAAAATAAAAATTACAATTTTGAAACTATGTATTTAGTATTCATTGAATACCTAAATACTAAATCATCGAAGACTTTACTGGTTAATCGGCAATAACGATAAACAATGTTAAACTTGTGAAAATATTTGTACATTTTGTCGACGTGAAAGTTAGTGTAACAATTCTTCCATTCAATCTGTGATTACTAAAATAATGGTTCTCGCTAATAAAATCATGTATCTAATTATTCATATAGACAATAAATAATAATGATTATGTATTTAGTGAGTACATAGTTAATAGCGAACTTACTTTCCAGTTGCAGTTTGGAAGTGCTTTCGGCATTTCCATGCGCATTGCTGATCTTCAGAGTGTAATTGCCAACATCTTCTGGTGTGACGTTTTTGATGACCAAACGCAATAATCCATGAGGTTCTACTTGTATCTGGATTCTGTCAGAGGCTTCAACCTCTTTACCATCCTTGAACCTATCGAAGAAAATTTAGCGTAACCAATTAACCGTCATATAATTAGTCCTGCATTGCACAAATTAGGGAATTATATTGTTCTAACCACTTGAAGTCAGGTTCAGGAAAACCAGTGATGCAAGCAGTAAACTTTGCTGACATTCCTTCCATTACTGAACAGTCACCCAGCTTTTTCAAAAAAGAAGGTGCTTCACTCTTTTCACGTTTATCTCTACAATAGAATATTCAGCATCAGTAACTGCAAGAGTGGATGATAGGGGAGAGTATTTGTCGCCCTATGGCCCTTCATATCATGTGACTGCAACAAACTGCGCCTCC
>JAQIWR010002706.1:0-10635 GCA_034695945.1 Glomeris hexasticha | reverse complement strand
TTGGTTTAAATGTTTACTCAATAAAGCAAGAAATCAACAGTGAATCGCTGCAACCTTGAGTTGAGACACACTATAGTAAATATGTGAGCAAGCTTCTAAATGAGTTTTGTATGTTTTTGAGAAATCAAGGATAATTAAATAATTAAAATCAAGACAAAATAAATTTCATTTCAACTCCATCTTAGAAGGAGCAAGAAAATATATTGAATTTTATATATAACAGTCAACTTTATAACCATATATGTATAACTTTACATTGTTGTACAGGATGATTCCTCGAAGGAAAACAGTTTAAATGTGACGAATATTTAAATTCATATTTTTCCCAGATTTCTTATGTTGCTAGACAGAAATTCCTACTATGGTAAAATGACAGGCCCAAAAATAGTTTCCCCTGCAGACGATAACTTCCGTAAACCCAACCTGAATCAGAATTTGGATGATTTTAACTTAGAATCTTCAAATTTCTTCATTTTTTCGTCAAATGTTGTCATCAATAATAATTACAAGTTAAAACTGTAAAAGAATATCACCAGTAATTTTCCATACCATTTTTCCATTAGCTTCACTGCATAACTTTCACCAAATCAACGACTAGACACTACCAAGATACTACACATAATGACTTTTTGAACCCACTCATTACTATGTTAAACTCCGAATCAACATAGTTCTTGGAAATGATTGACGCAAACACTATACTTTATAATACGACGTTGTCCATGAAAATGGTTGCAACATTTCGCTTTTATTATTCGCACCTTGGAGTTTCAACAACAACACAAGAAACTGGCGTTTCTTGGATGATTATAGGTGGGAAGGGCGTTTTTGTTGTAAACGAAACGGTTAAACGAGAAATTCATTCTTGGAATATAATATATAATATATAAATATTAACGCCTCCCGGAATTATAAAATAACGTAGCGCCGGAAACGGTATAATTTCATAACTTTTACCCACATCCTTTCAGCCGACGGTGTCAACAAACTATATGTACATGGAGAAAATATGGCGACGGTGCCAGCAAAAATATATGTACCATTCTATACACATGGATTATTATTATAAAACTGAGACGTGGAAAAATAAACAGACCGTTGTTCGGATCACAAATGAGATGGTCTGAATTAGCCCAACAATCAAGGCTAATTATACAGTTTGTTCCAAAAGTCTGTATGCATTAACCTCTAGTCACATTAGAAATAATTATCAAATTCAAAATATTTTTTTCCGTTGTTTTTACAGAATATATTTTTTTCTGGAGGAAATCAAGGTGTAATGGCTTTGTTGGGAGAAATAAACACTTTCATTGAAATGGTGGTTGGACATAAGGTACGTTTTCAAACATGGGAAAACCAAACTGCATGCTGTGTGTGCTGCAGTGAAGCGATTCTCGTTTAATATGGCCGGTTCACTATGGCAAATTAATTCCAAATTACCACCTGAAACCGGTTTATTAATTAAAATTGCAAACTTTTCATCCACCCAGTATATAGCAACTTCATACAAATATGCAGTAGTTATACAGTATATGTAGTATTGTGTTTCTATATGCATGTAAATCTCAATTTTCTAGAATACAATGGCAACTTGATTGTAACTTAATTCCAACGCATTTAATACCAACATTAGATCTCATTAAAACGATACGAAATAAATTAATGACATGTAGAAAGATACATGCAGTACATACTTTCATATTTATTATCCAATATAATTAAATTAATAACCCTCAATAATGTAATAACAGGTAATTTTATGTTGTCCACAAATAATAATGGTTCAATAATGTTTTTGTTTCCAAGCCATATGGCAAGTTCTGGTCGGCAAATGTGTTAATGTGCTATAACCAAGGCTATAACTAATTTCTTGTTGCATTCTATACAGGGTGTCCATAGATTTAAGTGACAATCTGAATAGGGGTAGCTATTCAGCATGTTTGCTGAATTAAATTAAATGCATGACATCCAGAGTTGCAATGTTTATTTCTAAATTCCTTTTCCACTGTTTTATTTATTTTGGCGTGTTAAATTTTTTAGGGGAAGTGTGAAAGCAAAAAGTAAGAACCATTGTTGTAGATCATTAATTATATGGCAGGAAAAACAATGTTTTCATAATTTTCATGCAAAAATAACATGCACTATTTAGATCTTTTTTATGGCTTTTTATGTATAATCATAATACACCAACAGTCATTATTTTAAAAGTTTCGTAACAGGCATGATTTTTGTCCAACCATGCATATTCCACTCAAAATTTATACATTTCTATGCAGGCAAGTTAACAATTACTCAAACTTTATCTGCACCCAATTTCAATCCAAGGCAACGCAATTTTCCAGACAAGATCTCCTCCATGCCTCGAGTAATTGCTGTGAATCGGTTCCAGTGAAGTAAAAAAAATTAAAAAAGAAGACATTCCCTGCCAAAGAGTACAATTTTTTCCCTCCAAGATTTCTGTATCTTAATCTTATCCCTTCATGCCTTCATGGCTAACCTCAGAAATCTTCTATCACTGGGTACAATTAACAATTTATCAACAAATATTTGTCGCACGCATGGTCATAAACTCAAATGGACAAAAAACATTTTTAATACATTTAATTAATAAAAGGTGCATATCTTGTCTCAATGCAAGTGTGGTTTCCATGCCCCGCCCCTTTCTTGGGAACTTTGCATCTCAACGACCCTAATTTGGGTCAAACTCGATATTAGGTCCTAATCCATACTGTTCCCATGCAAGATTTCTAAACCTGCGTTATATTTGCATCACAAGATTCAATTTTAATCCTCCAGATATTATTGCAAATTACCTTTTTACTTTCTGCATATTACCGTTTCATACAAACTACACCAAATTTAAATTGAGTATTAACAGTACGTCTGCAAAAAGTTCTTTGCAGGTGTACCGTTTGCAAATTATACTGCACAGTTAAAATTTCAAATTGCACAAATAAAAACACAATGTTGTTTGATCTGTTATTATGCATAAAACATTTTCTCAATTTCGTAATCCTCAAATTTTAAACCGGACAAATTGTCAACAATTTTTTGCGCATGCAAACAAAACTGAAATATACTCTGGAGTTTAGCCTTTCGAGTGATAACGGGGAAAAATTGAAAAAAACCTGCACTTGTTGCAAATGTGAGCATATACAGACTTTTGAAACATACTGTTTGGACAGGGCATTTTTCTACTTCTTTCACATGGTCATGCACAATGTACCGAAAGGAAGGAAGATTCGGCACCGGGACGGAGCTCTTATATATATACATTTATATATATAAAATATATATTTCAACTTCTGAAAGTCCCACTCGAGTATATAATAGTAAAATGGACGGTTGGTTCTTTTGTGGTGGGAAGGTGGCGTACAAGGAAAAATAAATCATAATATTAGTCAGTTGTCGAAGGCGATCTTGCGGACGTTGGCGAGCGCAGAAATCAGACTAGAACATTCGTAGTCGTCCGTCTTAGATGGTGGCGAAGAACAGTCACCCACAGTGTAGCCTGTTGCAGGCTCGTACGAAACTGGGTTCTGGTTAAAAGTAATGCCATGTTTCACAGGGTCCACCATGTAGCATCCGTTACCATTCACCATGGGGTGCATGTTACCATCAGGAGATGGAGAAGCTGCATGTTGGTAGTTATGGTTTGAGTCCTGTCCTTGCCCTTGTCCTCCTCCTCCTCCTGCTCCTGCTCCTCCTCCTCCTGAATATCCAGTCCCTCCTGATCCAGCACCTTTCAGGTACTGGTCAAACTCAGCCCTATCCACATCATCGAGCATCTCGGCATCCGCAAACTGCTCCACGGCTTCAGACCGATAAGGTACGTAAGATGAGGGATGAACGAATCCATGAATTGAACTTGGTGGGAAAGAGTATGGTGTGGACTGAAGAGACTGAAGGGCACATGGGTTCCGATCACCAGAAGACAGGGACACTGGTCCTTCTACAGGTGGGTAGAACGTAGTTACTGCATGCTGCCGACTCAACTGGTGATGATGGTGCTGCTGCTGTTGATGATGGTGATGATGATGGGCTAGAGGTGACGAATGATAATGTTGTCCACCACCCAAATGCTGCTGGTGGTGCGCAGTAGCATGTTGGTACTGCGAGCTACTATAACCGTTCAGAGGTCTCTGGCTGACCAATGCTCGCAAAGTAGGCAAGTTCATGCTCAGACGTGATCTGTAAGGCAACGGCCTCGAGAAACCACCTCGTCCAACACAGTGACCATCAGCGCCACCTTCGGTGGAAGACGAAGATGATGAAGGCGATGAAGACGAACCACCGGCAGAAAAAGTGAATGCATCCTTCTCAGGGTCCATGGGAGACATTTCAGGTGTTGGAAGACTCTGCACTCGGTCCAGTTCTCCACAGTGGACGTGCACATGGACATGGGCAGCTGCTGTGGAAGCAGCCACAGCGACGGAAGATGACGATGAACCTCCATGACACTCTCCACGGTACATCCTGCGAGGACTCAACCTGGCGCCTTCTTGCTTCACTCCACTCACATCTGGTTCAGGACTTCCATGAGGGGAAGAATCTGGAGTTTGCATGCCGCAGAATGGTGAGTTAGCACCTCTCACGAATCCTCCACCGTAACCTGGGAGAGTGCAAGCAGGTGGCAGCGAGCCTGATCCTTGTCCAGATGGTCCACCTCCTATTCCTCGACCTTGCAGCGATCCCTGAAGAGACCCTTGTGGAGGTTGTGGAGGCTGCGGCCTTCCGGCCAGTTCACCTCTGCGACCACCTCGTTTACCATGTTTACGTCTTCTAGGACGGTACTTGTAGTTTGGGTGTTCTTGCATGTGCAGAACCCGAAGACGTTCCGCTTCTTCAACATAAGGTCTTCGGTCGGATGGGGTCAGACTGCGCCATTTTTTCCCTATGGGAAGAAAGGGGAGAAAAAGAAAAAGAGACACATTCATTCAGGTTGTCACTCTGACTCGCTCCACTTGTACATACGCATACTACTTTCTACATAGTACTTTATAAGTAGGCATGGCAAAGGGGCACAGTGAAACACAATAGGACAGGATACGCGCTAATATGCCAGAAAAGACAGTCACAAAACATACTATAGTTGGGGCGGAAGTGCACAATGAAAGACTATACTGTAGCGTGCGCCGACCCGTGTAGCCAATAGAAACCTGTTTCGCAGTTGCATGGGGGCATTTTACACAGAAAAGACCGAATGCGACAGCTTTCAGCTTTAAACCATGCAGCACAGACATGCAGGAAAAAAGAATCACAGGTACAGAAATTTCAGATGCGACAAAAACTCATAAACTCAACTGTCCATCCAACTTCCTTTCATTATTTTATAGCCAGTACTTTACAAAGTATAGGGCCACCATTGAGATAATGAGTTCTCAGGAAAATGCTCCAGCTATTGACGCAGTAATTCCAAGACACTTCATACGATATAGAGAAAACTTTTAATTTAATTATCTGAAAATCAATTCAGTAAGGGCACAATACATAAAATTGAGCCATTTATATCAGGTTGCATGTTCAGATCATGTATGATTACTATGACCATGAGAAAAATCAAACTGGCAACAACACACTGATTTACCAACATGCAGATATAAATTGTGGTGAATAAGAAACGAACTCGTCAAGAGCAAAATGTCAAATAAGCGATTAGTCTTGTATATATTGCATGTTGTCATACATTCAATTTGGCAAAATTGCATGCAATATACTTCAGAAGTTTGGCCCGAGTTTCAACTTGCATGGGCTGTAATAACATGCATGTAATAAATTACATTAGAAATGTGCAACATAACAAATCACCTGGTTTCAAGTTCATGGAATGCAGTGCAACTGTTAAATTTGATAGACCAAATGGCCAGAAAACGAGTTTCATATACCGGTGAATGAATATACACACCTTTGGACAGATGAACAAGTTCCTATTAAAAAAATGTTAATCTGAATGGCCCTGTATGTCATATCATGCACTCAATGTTATTGGCATGAGCTATATATGCAAGAAACTAAGGCATGAAATAGGTTTTTTCAATTTTAAGATGTCCCAAATTTGAATATTTCTGATCATCTTCGAGTTTTTTATACATTGTATATAGGTACATACTTTCCAAAGTTCTGACTATAATTATGCCATGCTCTATTTAACCCAAAATATTCCCAACCTTCCCTTATCCTCCACTTGGTTGTTAGCCAAGAAAAGATGGCTCCTCTTTCGAAGATTATGCCTTTCGCTATGTCCGACATTCAGCAATTGCACACATTTGCAGACTGCATCGTATATTTTGACTAACGATTATCAGAAAATCATAATTAACATAGTCAATACAAATATAAGATATGGCGTTCTACGTAATTCATGGCCATCTCGATAGCTCTTCTTGGAAGGAACAAGACGTTTTAATTGCAGGTTTAAAGTAATAAATCTCGAGCGGACAGATATACACAGATGTTGAATTCAAGCTCACCACAAATCCCTCAATATATTACATATGCATGCATTTAAATTAATTATTATAGGACAATTTAATCCAATATAAATCAACCATGAATAAAACATTATTGCTAACTTAAATTAAAGGTGAACTGACACAGTTTCGTAAGGTACCCTGAAACTTGCGCTATATGTATAAAGTGAAACTGTGAATGAAATATATGTGGCAATATACAAGATCTGTGAAATTTGGGATTTTCGATTTTCAACTATACTGCTTCACCATGAGGCTTTCGCTTCGATCTGCGCATGCGCACTCAGTCGGGAAAATCCACTATATTGAATTAATTACTCATTTATGTACAACACATGGTCATTGTATTGTATGCAGAATTAACTATTTCTTTTCTTCGGAAACAACATGAGCAAGCTAGAGTATACAGTGTTTGGAAAACTGTTTAACTAGGAAATTTTTTCCTTTTCTCGCCATTATTTTTGTCATTACTCAAAAATAAGTGGTTCATATAGAATGAAAAAATAACTTCAGAAAGATGAATAAATACACAATGCATATGAATGTGAGCTTCACTTGCTCTTAAAAAGTTCATTCCCTTCAATATTTAATGTATTATCACTTCATGCATGATCACAATTTAGGAAATCACTGCAGACAAGCCACACTAGAAGTAATGCAGGAAAGTAGCATTGAATTGTTTGTGCTGTAGCCCATAGGGTCTATGGTGATGGAGGGCCCCAGGTTAAAACCCTGTGATCGTGCCAAGTAAGAATTCGATGTAACGGCGTAGTAAGCGGAGCATTTTGCTTTTTCATTTATATATAGTATATGTCCTTGCTTGGTTAATTTCGGTGTTGGGATTCTGGGCCGGGGTCGGCCGAGCGGAGCCGTCGCCTCCGCCGCCCACAGGCCGCAAACACCCTGCGCAAGTGGAGCGCATGACCCGTACTCCTTAATTCCCAAATATTCTCTCCCCTTCCCGCTACTACTATTATCATCGTCCTGATTGCGTTTCTTTTCTTCCTCTTTCTCTCTCTCCCTCTCTCTGTCTTTTATACTTTTTTAATCTCGATCCACATATAGGGCTATGCACACAGTGACGGGAATTAGGACCCTTGACTTTGAATTTGCTGAATTTGCTCTCGTGCGTGACTTCAAATTTCTACCTGTTCGTTCCGTCAATTGGAAATGCGATCGACTGTGAGCTATTTTCACATTTCACCGGATACCTATAACAACGACAAGCTGCTGCAGCTCGGATCTCGCGGAAGTTGGGTCGGCGTTCAGGGGCTGGGCTGGGCTTTGCCGTCACCTGGACCCCGCCAAAGGGCAACCCTCCCCGCTTAACCCCGGGCTCGAGATGCGGCCCGAGCATTGTGTTTGGATAAAACGCAGGAAGTGGTGTCCTGCAGGGTCATCGAGAGAGTTGCACAGGTCATCGGCCAAACCCTCCTATTCGCTCGCATCTATAGCCTAATCTGTATGTTGTACAACATATGTCCCATTCGCCGTCTCAGAACCACGCACGTATCGGAAATCAAGTTTCAAAATTGGGACAGTGCATGAACATATAGTTTTTCGTCCATTGCGCTGCTGGTTCTGGACAAAAATGAACGCTTTAATTAGCACGGTATAGATGGCTCTGTATGCGTCGCTCATTTAATAATTAACTTATAATATCGCAATGTCATCGACAGCAGTAAAAGCAATTAGGAAAATGAGGAACAAATTAATTGCGAACACAACATACTGCATGTATATGCATTTTGGGTTGTTATTTAAAACAAAACATACTTTCTGAAATTATGTAAACTATCATTCGAACAAGGCTTTATTACAGAGTTTTAAAAAAGGATGTTATGTTATTTAAAAATCGACATGCAGCGCCAGCTTTCTACACATTAGAATAGGCATGCATTTTCAAACAAATACAAATTATTTATTACAATTAAACATTCAATACTATAGATGGCGCACCAAAAAAACGCTGCAAGATTTTTAACCAATTGCATATAATTATATATGCGCCATCTATACGTGTATTTGGTAAACACGTGGGCTACCGCAAAATCAAAGCACTTTACATAACTTATTATCAAAAAAATAATCTCAAATCTACACGTCATGCATTAAATCTAAAACCAAATTGTATAACCTACTTTTATTGGCTGCAATTATCTAGTAGACAACTGTTTTTAAAGATACATGCTTAATTCTTTTATCACTTTTGGCATTTACAATTGTTCATTTTATGACAATATTTCCACACCTCGTAAACATTGTGAATATGGAGGCTTTGACTCGGTGCCAGTGATTTAGGCCTAATAGTAGGCCAGTCAAGCATGCAGCTACATATACAAGATGCTCAAATAATATTTCCAAATTAAAGAGAAGGTTTTAAAGCATGCATTCTCAGCTTTGAGTATAAATTTACAATTCCATAAGGCACGGCAAACAAGAATATAGAATTTCAAGACAACATATAATTGATGAAATTACATATAACAGTAATGTTTGACATTACAGGGGTGTTATTAGACATAATTTTGCATTCAAAATAATAATTATAACACATTTCAAAACGCCATACCGCCATTACTTATCAGCAAACCAGCTAATGAAAGTAGAGCCTGGTAAGGCCTAAAAACACAAAACCAGTTATACATTCTATATGCACTCCAAATGATAATGTTTTATTAGAAATAAACAGTCAAAATGCAATTTGTACGTAGAACAATTAATTTTTATATATATACGCTAATTTGAGGGAATAGTCAAGATTTGTGCGGGCTTATAGATATATGGGATTTATTTCATGGATTTTTCAGGGGATATGAGGATTTTTTGTGCATTTTGCATACGGTGTAATGCATGTTCCAATTTTATCTAGAAACACCATGCAGAGGGCTCCACTTGAATATAATGCATATTACTCTGACTTATTCTCATAGCTCTTGCTCACCTTGATCCGTTTGGAGCAAGGTTGGACATCGTTACACAAATTGGTTGCATGACTACTTTGATGAAAAGCTGGACACGATTTATGATGTTAACATGCCGGAAGCAAATTCCAAACATTTTCCACAAAGATTGGACAAGACCCCCAGTTTGCATGCAGGAAAGTAGTACTACAGGGGTGACTTTTAACCCCTGCGTCATCAATCTTGCTTCGACCGGAACGGGGAGTTAACTTTTTCAACTTTCTCAGAAGAAAACACCGCCCTCGCCCTCTAAAGTCAAGACCCCGCTAGGCACTCCCTCATTTCGGCAAATATCGATATTCCCGTGGCCCAATTAATGGTCAAACAGGAACGCCTCCTGGTGGTGAAAGTCGCCAAGCATTATATTCAACAATTTCCACTTATTTCATACAGGATATAAGCAAATTGCCAGCCTGTCCAATGAAAAAATGTTGTAAATGTAGATGCTGTAACTGAAGAAGTGATAAAAATCTCCATTCATTTGTCAAATTAATTACAGCGATGATAACTTTTCATTTGATATGCTATCATGTATGCTTTATTATAGACACAACGTGGTTTTGATTTACGAATCTGTCATATTTCGGATTTATTTTAATGTGTAATATGGCGTGCAGTTAACTGCAGACACGAAAGTATAAATAGTTAGTAAAAACAGCATTTCTCCCTATTATTGTAAACTCTTATTGCAAATGTCTATAATGTATTTATACTACGACTGCAACAATTGCTTGTATAATTTTAATACACAAAACTACTATACTAGTCTAGTCGAGTATGAAGATGACGTCACATCAAAGGCCTAATTAATGATCTGGTGTGACGTCATCGTCACACTACAGGATTTTGTTTATGCAAAATCCGTGAACAATAGTGAGGTAGTGAATGTATCCCTAGCAATATTCTTAATTACATTTAATATATAATGAGTCGGAAGTCATCTTCAATAGACCCCCTGGTGGAAAATAGACGCACTAAACCAGTTCTATAGCTCCTTGCATATAGTGTTGCAAAGAATTACGAGTTTATTCCCATTTGCAATACGGTTCAAAATGATCGAAATTTGTTGGGACAGAATTTCCATACATTATTAATTCAGAAACACTGTTTAGTCTACGTGGATATTTAAAGGACAACTGACAGGGTAAAATTTGTGAAACGAAATGATTCGAAAAATTTCCCGTGCAGCAGTCAACTATATT